>MNCI01026654.1:1109-110872 GCA_015680685.1 Gnetum montanum
AAGAAAAATATCTAATCCTTTTTCAAGCACAAAGGGTAGGTTTTTAGGATTATTTATAAGGATAAAAAATTAATAAGACATCCCTGTGACATCTTGTTCTTGGATGTTAATGAATTTAATCATTCATCATGTAGAATCATTGTTTAACATTGAAGTAATCTGAAACATACATTTCAACATAAAAGTAAGGGCAAGAGGATGATTGGACAAGTAATTTAACATCAGAAATTAATTAATTAAATTTGTTTAAATACACCATCAATTACCCTAGGTTATCTTCCTATGATACTTAAGACCCTTAGAGGTAATCCAACATTACCATCATGGTTATGTCATAAGACCAAAGGGGTGATCAAACCCTTCCTGTCTCATGTCACCCAACTCTCATCACTCATTAATGAGTAGCAGGTATTCCTTATGCCCAACCATATAAATTACTAATGTGTATGTGCAATTTGATCAAATTCTATGGGTTATGTTTTACCTAAGTGGCGTATATCCTTGGATGGTAAAAGACATAGATACTAGTAATTGTTTTTCCAATTCTCACTTGTTTTAACTTGTTGGTATGATTAAGTGTGATTAAGGTGTAAGATATTTTTTTTATAATAATTATTATTATTTTTTAAATGATTAAATAAAGGAAGGTTTTATTATTTTAATTAACAAATTAGTTAACTAAACTATCATAAATGTGGAGCATCCATTCCCACTTTATGTACACATCCTAAACATATACTAACACTTCTGGATTACCAAGTGTTTACTGTTAAGCATACCAAGTATCCATTACTAAGATTAGGAAGGATTAACACATTATACTCAAGGTGATCATACTCATATTAATTATGAATTATAATATTAAATGTTCATGATAAGAAAGTAAATTTCATTTAAAGTAAAATGTTGGAAAGTAAATTTGAACTAATCCAAATGCTACAATGGATGAAAGAAATCTCAATTTTATTGTTGTTCATATAATTGTGTCTAGGTACACACATCCTCATCATCAGCACAACTATTTAGAGTAGTTGCAATGTCATCACCCCAACACCTTCACTGGCTCTTCAAACACTTGCAATTGGTCTAGCTATTGCAGCACTCATATCATCCTTACATCCACTAGTTCACTCATCTCATGTTGTCTGTTTGTTTCTTATTTTCTCTATGTTGTGTTTGCAGGAAGAACCCTCAAAGGCAGTTGTGCAGGGACACATCTCATTGCAATAGCAAGTCACCACATTTCTTTGATGTGCCTAATTGGACTAGCAAAGCCACTCAAGAGTGCACATCCCAATTATCCCACTATAGCCTCCTTACATTCCCCCTTTTACCTTGCATTTCCCTACCTTCCCTTGCATCACTGAGTTTGCAACTCCTCTGGTGCACATGGCACCTTTCCTAAGTCAACCGTAGAACCCATAGTAGATGTAACATAACTCGTCTTGTGGGGACCCTCTATGGGCTAGTCAAAGTCCAAGTAGATGTAATGCAACTCATCCTAGGGAGGAAACACCTATCCTATAGATGCAACATGGTTGTACTAATGCAAAGCCCATTAGGTGGCACATAGTTCACTTAATGGGAAGCATCAAATAGCTAGCATTTCACAATGTGTAGAACCCAATGTAGGTTTGCCTCATAGCCAGAAAAGCATAGTTACAAAAGAGAGAGAGAGAGAAAAGCAAAGGAAACAAAGAAAAACATGTTCCCAAGCAAAGATTAGTAGAGTTGCAATTTCATAATGGATCCAACCCTAAATCTACATTGACCTTCTTACAAGCACTCCAACAAGAGGTCAAAATTGTAGGGGCAAGTCATTTTGGTGCCATGGATACTGACTCCCTCAAAAACATTTTAACAAGGAATCACTATTTTGGTGACAAGCCATCTTGATGCCATGATCACTATTAGTCATTGTGACATCTAAAAACATCAGTGGCTAGAATACCAAGAAGTTATTAAGCATACAGCCTAGCCCCAAATCTGTGTGAGTGTCATGCTAGAGAAAATGGAAATGGGATGCCCTGAATGGTTTGGTCGATCAGTCAGGGACTTACGTGGTGTACAATAACTGTATGCAAATAGTAATTTTAAAGTGTAACATGTTGAGGTTGAAATGAAGAAAATGTGGGATGCGCAACAATAGAAACGCATCAAAGTATGTAACTAGGATAATAAGCATGAACAAGTACACAAGGATGCAACATATATGTTATAGCAAAAATAGAAGGAAAGTTTAGGTGAGGGAATGAACCACCTAAAAATCAGGGGATCTGATATTTGTTTGGATGATGAATGTGTACAATTGGTATGCAGTACTGTATAGGCACAATTGGAAATGGAATGATATGGTCACAACTCTCAAACTACTACTAATGGGATGCTAATAGGAACCAATGAGCCAATGCTTGCTAGGCTAAGAGCTACGACACTAGGTTGAAGAGAGATCCGAGAAGTGTTGCTATTGCGATTTGCTATTTATCAACCTTCTGGTCACCAATCTCTTCATAAAAGCTTATTTCTAGAAGCCAACTACCAAAAGCCAATCCTTTGAACATTGTTTTCTAGGGTATTTATCGAGCCAAGAGTGGGAGGAAGGAATGGTTTGAATGCCATGTAACCTGGGTCCCACATAACTTGAACATGGTAGTGTCACATTGGTGTGCCATGATGAAAGTGTGGTGCTACATTGATGTGCTATGCTGAGTGGAATGAGGATGAAAATGGAACACCTACTAAGCTATGACCATATAATTTGGACTGCATGTGCCAAAATATAGGGGACTACCATACTTTTACAAAAAGGCTCATATCAAATGGAAAGTGGAGCCTATGCTCCAGGACTATGTCTTCCCTCCTCTTGCGAGTAAGGTCAAGTGTAGGAACAACTTTAGGAATCAACAAGGGGTGCAAAAACAAAGAAAACTACTAATCTTGTCGATTGAGGAGATGCTAGAGCAGAAATGACCATCACCAACAAGTTCTAGAACTTCTGGAGATTTCCTATGACTTCCTTTAAAGTCTTACACTACTTACGCTATTTAGCATAGCGAAGTAGCATGAATACCCACTCGTTATGCTATGCTACACGGCATAGTGTAGCACAGCATAGTAGCCATGTTTAAGATAAATCTTGCTTGAAAACCAAAAATACCCCTCTGAGGCCTTTCAAGGCAAGCTATTTTAGCTACCAACCATTACACTTTTCATGTTAAAGGAGCCTGAGACTTCCTGGATTTTTCCTTGGGGCATATTTTATCTTTTAGGTCCTTACTACACGATGCTACACTATGCAACATAGCACAACATAGTAGTTAGTTTGGGATGAATTGGAATCACAAATTGCAATGTTTTCTTAGGAGACTTTCATTAGGACTTGAGGGTAAAGTGGGATAGGTAGTCTTGGAGGTCGAAGCATGGCCAAGTGTAATTCTTTTGCTAGAATAACTTTATGGAGGATCTTCTTGCATTATCATCCTACTATGCTGTGCTACGCTCTTTGTAGCGTAGCACCCAGGTTTTCCTAAATTTTAACTTACTTTGCAAATGTTCTGTCATGGGATCTTGGTCATATTCTGAGGTGGTAGTAGAACAAGAAATTTTCATGGTTGAAGCATGGGTGATTGTGTGTTCCACATCAAGATAGTTTGAGAAAAGATTTTGTCATGCTAGGGTCATGCTATGCTATTCTACATTGTGTAGCATAGCATAACATAGCACTCAAACTAAGGTGATTTTTGATGAAATTTGCTCTATTTTTCTGTGTCATACTGATCACACTTCAAGGATGAAGTGGGGTAGGAATCTTTGAAAACAAAATATCTACCAACTACATCTTTTGTATCTAATTTAACACTTGCAATAGTTTTAACATCACATGGCCTGCTACACTGTGTAGTGTAGTAGGCCTCATAGTTAGAAAATTTGACAAACTCTTTAGTCCATCCTAAAAACCTTTGACAACTCCTAGCTTGGCACTTGGGTGGACCATCGGCCAAGACATTTGTCAAGACAAGCAAGCTAGAGAGCATAATGAGCTTGATGGTTCGGAAGATAGAAAATTTGTCGAACTACATGGTTCACTTTTAGTGCTTCATTCGTGTGAAATGGCCTTGTAACTAGGTGTTATGCTAACTATGGGGAAGAGTGTAGCTGACATGATTGAGCACAACCTTGTAGGAATTAGGACTTCCTGGATGTCAAGCTATTTGCATGGCCTAACATGGCACCACACTTGGAGGATCACGAGGGCCCAAAATTGATGGTGTTCCACTAGCCCCTCTTTGATGATGTCTAGATGATTTACCTGAGAGACATCAACAAAGAATATGAAACACCATGATGAATAAGACACCAACATCATTGGTTGATGCCTACTTAGATAATGCTTTGCTATGTTTGAGAGTGCTTGAAGGGTGACGTAAGATAGGGGCTAGAGACAGGTTTGAGGAAATCAAGTCAGGAAGAAAAGTGTAGGATGCAACACTATGAGAACTATTGCCATAGTATGATCCCTCATCAAAATTCTTATGAGGGAGTCAGCACACCTAAGTTTTTTTCTCTTTGAGTTTCGACCTCTCATCAGAGTTCTTGGAGATGGTTGATCTAAGGTTGAAACCATTGCAAAATAGCTATTGTGCCATTTGTCTTGGGCACTTGTCTTTTTATTTCTTGAGGTTGTACACTCATACCCATTTGGGGACAACCATATCATTGTTATAGAATAGGTGTTTCCTCCCTCGGATGAACTATGTTACATCCATATGGGGCTTTGACCAATATATAGAGGCTTCTCATAGGATGAGTTGTGACCGATGGCAGGTGCTATGACCAACATACAGAGGCTTCTCATATCATTGTTATAGGATAGGTGCCGATGGTAGGTGCTATGACTGAACTGATTGGTGATGGTGGTAGTAGCTCTGGAAGGTTAGCAAGATGCTAGATGGCATCTCCAGAAGATCAGCAAGATACTAGGGACAGTGATGTTGTAAATGTCCCAGAGGGTTTTTTCTTGGTGGTATGAACTTCATCTTGGAACTGCAACATCCTCATCTTTCCTAGGAAGCTCGAAGATATGCATACTCACTTGTTCACAAGGTCACATGTGTGAGCTGGGAGGTGTTACACTATGAACCAAGTTTTAGGTTCTAGTAGACTATCAGATGTGCTAGTTTAAAGTCCTAGTAGACCATGGTCCTAGTTTAAGGTTTGATTAGACCAAGTTGTGGTAGTTTAAGGTCCTAGCATATCGTTGTGTTTTTTTAACATTGTAGTGGATGGAGGATGGCCAATTTAAGATCATAGCGAACCATGTTGTGGATGCCAATTTTACATCATGGCCCAAGGATAATTTGTGGATGCCTATTTTATGTCATGGCCCAATGACATATTGTGTTAGTTTAACATCATAGCAGATGTTTTTTGCCAGTTTTACATCATAGCGGATGATGATGCTTACCTTGCTTTATATTTGGTGTGACATTACATGTTAGGCATAGTATGGCTTCAGGTACAAATGATTGATAGGATTTGAAAATTCGTTGCCATCTAAGTTAGCTAGTTTGAATGCCCCATTCTTATATGCTTTTGTGACCAAGAAGGGACCTTCCCAATTGGCCAAGAATTTGTTCATAGGCTCGCAAATAGCCTTGAGGACTAGGTTCCTTGTTTTGATTCGACGTTGGTGCAAATTGTAGTGATGTTTCTACTATTGCATGTCTTGGTACCACTAAATGCAGTTAAGTGCTTGGGTGTGCTTCTCCTCTATAGAGTCAAGGTTAATGATCCTTGAATCATTGTTTTGAGCCTCATTCATGATGTTTGAAAGGAGTATTCGAAGTGATGGGACCTATTTTTTAGGAGAAAACACCACTTCAGATCCATATACAAGATTGTATAGAGTCTTACCTGTAGCTATTTTGCATGTCGTGTGATAAGCCCAAAGCACGTAGAGGATTTGCTCATGCCATCACCTCTTGTTGCTACTAAGCATTTTTTTTCAAAAGGTTAATGATGACTTTATTGGTAGCCTCTGCTTGGCCATTTGCTTGGGGGTAATATGGTGATGAGAAAGAATGTTTGATACCAATACTTTTGGAAAAGGCTTTGGTTTCTACGCTACTAAATTTTGGCTTGTTATCGGTAACAATAGTTATGGGAAGGCCAAACTGTGTAACTATATTGTCTATCATGAAATTGCAAATTTGTTGGGATGTGATATTTCTAAGAGGAATAGCTTCTAAAAATTTTGTAAAGTGTTCAGTTGTGGTAATAATGAAACTATGCCCTATATAATACTTAGGTGTAATGGGTCCTATGATGTCTAGTCCCCAATGTTGAAAAGGTCATGTGATCTTTGTGGTATGTAATTCAGTAGGTGATACATGTATAAGGTTCCCATGGCATTGACATACATCACATATCCTTACTTTGGTGACACAGTTGCATTCCATGTAAGGCCAATAGTAGCCTAGACGTCTAATTTTTGTTGTCATAGCCCTAAGAGCTATGTGTCCTCCACACAATCCCTCATGGACTTGATCAAAAAAATTTTGTGCCTCATGCCCGCTAATGCAAGCTAGTAATATCCCATCATAAGGGTGTTTGCATAAAGCATCATCTCCTACGAGGACATATTATCATGTTCATTTTCGTAGTACATCCCTTTGGGTAGGTGTCAAGTTGTGTGGGGGTTCAGCATGTTGGGGGTATGTTTTAATGTCATCATACCATTCTTGAGTATGTGATACAATTACAAATGTGATGTGTGTAGTGTGAATTATAGGGTTGATTTCACTATCATAGTAGGTAAGGTGGAAAACATGTGTGGCGGCACACTCAGGGTCAACATTAGTAATGCATCGGCTATAGTATTTTCATTGCAAGGTATGCATTGGACGTCTAGGATTGCAAATTTCTTTAGAAAATATTTGGCTAAATCATAGTAAGGCTAAAAATGTTATTCCTTGGAAGCGAATACCTATGTAAGTTGATTAATGACTAATTGTGAATCACCTCGAATTGCTAAGCTTTGGATCCCTGACTCATGAGCTGCTAGAATGTCCCTAAGGAGACCCTTGTATTCTACCACATTGTGTGTGCAAAGAAACGTGAAGTAATACATGAAGAGTCAGATTTCTCGAGAGGGGAATGTGAGAACAATTAAGGCATTGCCACCTTGTCTAGTTGAAGCCCTGTCAAAATGGAGAATGGCTTCGAAGTCTACGGGTATTGGGCTTATGCTACTAATGTGCTCATATAGAAACTCAAGTTCTATCATTGCCAAGTCATTGGTAGGTGAAGTCGTAAGTTGCATAGCTATTGCTTGACCCTTTATAGATGATTGTGCTACATTGTGTAGGTCAAATTCTATAGTTATGGATTTCCATTGGGCTATCTTGCTACTTTCATATATATTGGTTGTAATAGTCCGAAGTATGTTATTCTTTCAAATAATGTTTACTTGACTTCGAAACAAATAATGCCTCCATTTTTTAAGCGTGAACACTAAAGCAAGACAATTTTTCTCTACTTCATTGTATTTCACTTCATAGGTTACCGATGCATGACTCAAGTAGTAGACAAAGATTTTGGAACCATCATCCCTATTTTGGCAAAGCAAAGCAGTAATAGACGTGTCTAAAGTGGTGAGATAAATGTAAAAAGGCTTGTCTCTCTATGGAGGGTAAATAGTGGGAAGATGGACAAGCTATTTCTTTACGCTATCCAAAGCTTCTTGACATTGATTTGTCAATTCAAAGTTAACTCCCTTTTTAAGCAAGTGTTACACTGGATGCAACATATCAGTTAACCTTACGATAAATCTTCTTATGAATTGTACCCTACCTTGTAGCCTGTGTAATTCCTTTAGGTTTGTAGGTGGTGCTAAGTTAACAATGGCTTTAACTTTATCAGGGTCTACATGTATCCCCATTCTAACACTACAAAACCTAACATGCATATGATTTTGACTCTGAAAACACATTTTCTAGGGTTGAGGCAAACTTCATGCCTACGACAAAGTTGAAGGACGAAGCTTAGGTCATTTGCATGATCAATAGCTTTCTCAAATTTAATGACTATATCATCCACATAATCATTTAGCTTCTCTAAAATATAGTCACTAAAGATATAAGTCATTGTCCACTGATATGTCGCTCCTACATTTTTTAGCCCGAAGGGCATCATCATGTAACAAAAGGTTCCCCATGGGGTCATGAAGGTAGTGGTCAATTGATGTTCTAGATTTATGTGGATTTGATTGTAGCCTGAGAATCCATCTATGAAGGATAGTAAGGCATGACCTACCATAGTATCATTGAGATGGTCGATGCTAGGCAATGAGAAATCGTCCTTAATCATTGCCTTGTTCAGATCCCAGAAGTCTATACAAATTCATATGCCCCTAGTTTTCTTGGAAACAACAACAATGTTTGATACCCATTCTAAATAATCGATCGCCTGAATGAACCCAACCTGGTAAAGTTTAGTGATTTCACCATGTATAGCTAAGGCAATCTTTGGTTTAATCTTGTGGACTTTTTGTTTCACCACTTTGACTTGTGAATCTAGTATGATATTGTGTTGTATGATGCATGGGTCTAAGCCTGACATATCTTCATATGACCATGCAAACACTTTGGCATTATCATTGAGGACTTTAGAGATGTTTTGTTTAACTTGTGACTCTAATAAAAAGCTAACATGTAATGTTCTTACCTCTTCTTTAGATGTAGTCATGGGGATTTAATAATGGGGTCCTTAATTGCATCATTGGCTTCTCGATTTAAGGCCTGGACCAATGTTCAGGTTAGTTCGAGGATGTTTCTAAGGATGCTATGTTGGTGTCATAAGAGGGTGGTTCAAATTCTACCAACTCTACATTCAAGCATCTCATAAACCATCCATGGGGCCCTGTCAGAATTAAGGGCAAATAGAGATCATCATACATAGCCATTTTTCCAAGAAAAACTGTAGTAATAAGCAAACAAAAAAATTAAAGTGATACCTGCTTAAGATAGCAACATACAATGAAATATATGCAAGGTAATTATGCAATATTAGAAAGTTTCCAGTATAAGGTCTTAACAGACTATGACCATGTCAAAGTTTCCATTTTAAGGTCTTAGTGGACCGTCACATTGAAAAACTATAAAAGGGACCCCAAAATTGCTAGTTTAAGAACCTAGTAGACTGTTGATGTGATTAGAATATAGAGGGAATTCTAAAATTTCTAGTTTAAGGTCATAGCAGACCATCACCTTACTTAAAATTTAAAAATGTAGTGAAATTTTTTGGTATATTTATGTGCTACGCTGTAGTTATGTGCTACGTTGTAGTAGACATGGGACATCTCTTGCTACGCTACAAGGGATAGGGGCATTCTGCGTTATGTGTGGAATGTAGGACGTCCCGCATTACACGTGTGACATGAAATGTCCTAAAAAGTGATAGGTATTGTAACTATGGAAGCTATAAATAGGGGATTACCCATGGTAATCTTGTCATTTCCACTATTAAAGTTAACACCCAGGGCATAGCGTGGTTCAGAGAGTGATAGCATAGTAGTTGTAGCATAACCATTGAAGCACCCAAGTTTGACAATAAGACAATGGCACATAAGAGTGAACGTAGGCATCAAGTTCTTGCCAATGTGGACGAAGGGGAGCACACCTTGCGACATCTTCCTAGAGCATGCATTGAGGAATGGTAGGAGGCACCATCTACTTGATAAGTCACTATGCTACCTTTGCTTACATTGTGCAATTTATTAAGTGGGGTTGTTATTGTAGTCACTATGCCCTAGTCACTATGGTCGTTACCATTGTCATGCTATGACCGTTGTTGTTATGGCCTCAATTGTCACTTTAGCCACTACATTGTGGCTGTTTCCACTTTGACCATAGCCACTATGACGATCTCTACACTATGGTTGGTATGTAGCGCTACGCCAACCATTATTGTTGGGAGTGGACGATGCATCATTTCAAGGGTTTGGAAGGTTTTGGGTGGTGTAGCACACATTGTAGGAAGTGTAACACACATCTTGGGTAGCATAGCATACACAAAGAAGGTTTTGATTTACTTTTGTTAAATTGCATGCAACGAGATAGGGTTGGGGCTATGCAAACATTGAGCATTTCTTCTGAGGCTATGTTACTTTTGTCAGCATGATTGACAAGCTGTGTTGTGTTTTTGATGCCTATTACACTATGTTGTCATGCTACTACACTACCATACTTGCTATGGTACTATACTTGCTATGTTGTCATACCTGCTATGCTACTATGCCTGTTATGTTGCTACGCTACCATACTTGCTATGCCACTATGCCTGTCATGCTACTTAAGGTGTACTTGCTATGTTGCTACATTGTGCATGATGTCATCACCACACTGCATAGGGTGTACCCACTACACTGTGTCATATGCTATGCTGTGCATAACATAGCTGCTATGCTATACGGGACCAATCATGAAACTGGAACTGATACTTGATAAAAATTTGAGTTTGTTCCACTGTACAATGGAAATATTGTTTCATACTTGAAAAAAATTTTATACAAGGGGTTTTTACGCTATACAATAACTATCACTTGAATACTATGAACTAACGCTTTGTGCTATACTGTGCAAGGTCATGTCAAAACCCATCTTAATTGTGATCGATCTAGTAGGAGTTCTATGTTACTTGAGTGCCCCTATGGCTAACATTTCTCCTTCTCATGCATGGGTAAGAGACCAAGTGGTCTAGTTTCAAGAAGACACATAGGAATTCCTAGAGTTCCTCCTTTGTCACTTCAGTCTGATGGCATGGTCACGCTTGTCAGCTAAGATAGTCAGTGTTCTAGTTGAAACATTATTGCCTAGGGCAAACCAAGACATTTTAAAGTTTATGGCTAATGGGTCCATTGAAGGCAAAGGGGTAGGGGGCTCAAGTCATCATCCAAGAGGCTTGAGATGCTTATCTTGGATTTGGGCTATGCCTAAATTTAAATGTTATCATAAATAAAACACATTGTTCATTGCCCGCCACATGGGGACCTTCTTCCAGAACCCACCTAGAACTGTCTACTATGCCTGAGGAGACATAGTGTTGGCTCTACAATGGGGCTTCAACCACCCTTATTCAAAAGGTCTAAGAGGCTGCGATCATGGACCTCGTTTTGGCAGTAAATCTAAGCATTCCAATTGTAGAAATGCTCATCCTCATTGATTCCTTTTTAGAAAGGGTTGACCACTTTTACATGGAGGTGCATAATTTGCAAGTGGTGTTTGATATCACTGACAACCTTTTTGCAAATATTTTCAGTGTTCCCTCTGATAGTCTACCTATAGTGGAGAAGACTGGCAAGGATGTAAACCATTGAGGGGACATTGAAGAATGGCTAAGGATGAGCAAAGACTGAAAGGGGATTTATATGAACAAGGTTAAGCTAGAGGTGGCCCACAAGATTTACCCTATCTTCTAGGCTCATGCCTTTTCTAGGTTACTCTCCCAAGGGAAAATCATTGGAGTAGAGCATGCCTAGATTATGAGGAACATCATGGAAGAGGAGACTCATTATAACTAGGCCAAGCACCTTTCCAAAGGCTTGCATGATGAAAGGATTAAACATCATGACCACCTTGATTCCTATTTCAATGTGCACTTTGCATTTTTTGTAGCTTGTTTGTGACAGTTCATTGAGTTTATGGTGCTCTAAGATAATGGAATCTGGGTGTTACAAGCTTGCACCCAAATATCCAAACCATGGATTTGCCAAGTATTTTTCACCACTCAATCCCAAGACCCACTAGAAGCTATTGGGGATTCCTTCTCAATAACAAGGAAGGATTGCATGGGATGATCCTTTCATGCACTAGACAGCATAGGATAGGCACCTCCCACTAACACAGGAAATGCAATAAGGGGGGTGTGCCTTATTGCTAAAATGGTGAAGTCAAGGTTGAAACTCAAGAAGCCCCGCCCTGTAGAGGAACCTCCCCATACAATTGAAGAAGGGAGAAAAAGGTTGTGAATCAAAGTTCGTAATGTGTGATCCATGCATGTTGGTGAGTATTCTTCAATTATTTTTCTTGCTATTTTTTTTGTTGGGTTGGCATCCTTACTTTGGCTACGTTTAATAGGAGAATAAGAAGAGATTTTGGCCCCTAGGGTAGAGGCCCTTGCTATAGAAGTAGAAGAGGTGGCTCTGGCCATAGAATAGGAGGCTCTTGCCATAGAGGAAGAGGCCCTTCCTACAAATGAACCATTTTTAGACTATGCCCTAGCACCTTAGGGGCACATGACAGTTGAAGATGTTGTTGTACTATTAAGTCAGCATGAGGGGAAAGGGCTACAATTTGATGTTGGTGAGTTTGACAGTTTGCTTAATAGTGTGCCTATGGGCAATCCCCCCACTCTCACCCTTGATGGTTTTTTGGGTAGGAGCTTTGCACTATCATTTATGTTACTTCTAAGTTTTGTTTTCCTCTTCTTCACCATGCTAACATGCTTTGTTGTGTAGTGGACACTACTACAAAGGCCCCCAATTCTTCCTCCATTTTGCCTCCAACCATGGACAAAGATCCTGGATAAGTTTGCCTTTATAGAGGGGGTAGTTGATGACATAATTGACCACTTAAGGAAAATTGATCCTAAGATAGGTGTGTTTAAACTACAACATTTGCTCTTTGAATTATTATATTTTTGCCATCATCTCATAACTAATGCTTTCTCATGTTGGGTATAATAGCTTCTTGATTAAAGTGGGACCCAAGATAGGTGGTCGAAGTTGACACTATGCCTGAGCTCCATCTAGAGGTAACCAAGGTGCCTCATGATGTATATGAGGAGGTGAGTAAATGTTCTCTATACTTAGTACGATCCCTATGGGAGTGCAGGTGTGTTAATGAAGACCTCTGGAGGTAGGTCCAGAAGCTTGAAAAGGAAAAAGCTAGTCAAGCAGTTGAACTGAAAGATTTGTAGTCACGACATGAATTCTTAATGGCTCATGATGCTTCCAATGGTAGTTGGCATATAGTCATGATTGATTATGCAAGATATTGGTTAACTATATAGGGTAAAAATGAGTCTACTCACAAGATAATTGAACAATGCTTGCAAATGGATCTATTGGCCTAGAAAATCCAGGACTCGAAAGATTATAGTGCAAAGGTGTATGAATGGGGGCAGGCATAGGAAAATCATAAACACATGTACAAGGTAGAATGTGCTGCCTACCATAAAAAATATCGAGATTCTTCTGTTGAATTGCATACTCATGAGCTATTTCTTGATGTAATTGGTGATACCAAGGCCTACAAAAAATTTACGAAACATGTGGTGGTGAGTGAATCTCCTAAGAGAGAGATAACCTTGCCTCTAGGGAGACCACTACTACCACCTTCTCTTTGGGGCCACTGACATGGAAAGCTATGGAGAAGGGAAATATTGTAATGAGTGTTGATCTAGGGGAAGAAGATTGGACCAACTTAACTGAGGAAGAGATTCTTCACCACTTAGTAGCTGGTCTTGACAAAATACCCCCAAAGATGGACATGAGCCCATCTTAGGTTAGCCACTCTTTATTATATCACAGTCTATTTTGTGAGAGCCTTATCGTAGTTTGATTCATTATTTTTTTTTGTTCTATGTAGGACCCAAATAAAGATGCAGGACCTAGTGGAGTAGGAGATGAAGATACTAGTGAAGACTTGTAGCTTGGCGACAAAAATTTTTATTCTTATTTTTTTATGTAACCCTTGTTGTATGGACTCAAACTTAATGAAAAGTGAAGTAATTATTTCATTTTCTTTGGCTGATATTTTTGCTAATGTGCTTGGGCCCCTTGTGGGCCCCTTGTTCTAGTTTAAGGCCATTTCAGGCCATCACTATCAGGATGTGGGTTACTAGTTTTAGGCCTTAGTAGGCCATGATGATAGTTTAAGGCCATTTTGGGCCAAATGTAATGTAATTTTTGAGAGTGGGGTTTCCAGTTTTAGGCCTTGGTAGGCTGTGGAAATAGTTTAAGGCCATTCTAGGCCATGTGTAAGGTGGTTTTCGAAAGTGGTCTTGCCAGTTTTAGGCCTTAGCGGGCTATGGCGGTAGTTTAAGGTCATTCTGGGCCATAATTTCTTTAACTAATGCTAGTGGTAGAGACAATGAAAATAGGAAACTTAATGCAAAATAGAAATCATGTGAACAGAAGTATAAAATTTAGTGAAGCAAAGTTGCAGTAAACTTTAATCATGCAATTGTTTCCTAATCTGATGTGGGTTAGGCAAGGCATAGCATCAAGAAGCCTTGTGGTGGTATTCCTATATCCTATCATTTTCCATTTGGAAGGGTAATTCGGCCCACATGGTTCCTTCATTTAAGTTGGCAATTTTGGGTGGCTCATTTGTCAAACATGGAATTTCAACATGAATGGGTGATTTGTTTTCAGAGATTTCTATCTCTAATCCTTGCTCCACATCTATATTGTTTATGGCTCAAGGAGCTACTTCATCACTAAAGATCACCACCTCTTCACCCATGTAGGGTAGGTGGATCTCTTGGTGTATGGGTGAGGAAACAGCTCTTAGTTGGGCTAACCATGATCTTCCTAGGATTAGGTTAAACCTGGGCATCTCCTTTACCATAATAAATACTGTGGTAGTGGGAAACTAGTCCCCTGCTATGAAGTTGATGGTAATAGTCCCCTTGATCATGCCATGTGCCCCATTGAATGGCTTTAAGCTTGAGGCTGCTGTGGGATTTATTTGATCCTCCAGGCCCAACTTGTCCACTATGGGGAATGGTATCATATTGGTGGTTGAAACACCATGAAATTTTGAGACCTCGATGATTCAGCAAAGTCTCAAAGTTTAGGCAAGGATTTCCACAAGTGTAGCATCAAGACATCCGAGGGATGGAAGCACCAAAAACAATTGCACATCTCAATAAGTTTTTTTTTTTGGCTAAGGGCCTACTATGCTATGCTACGCAGCTCAACATAGCAGACTTTAGGAGGACAAAACAGAACAAGCGATGCACAGTGAAAAAACTTCAACTTTGCAAGTTAACCATGTTTCAAAACCTTAACTTTTTGCATGATACACCACGTTACACTATGCAGCGTAGCAAAGTGTAACGCAAGTAGCACAGTTGATATAGTTGCAACAACAAGGATAACAAAATTCAAATAGTAGTAGTCATTACACCATGATACACTTCCCAGCTTAGCCACGAGATAGTTTATTCTTTTTTTCACCAAATATCTTGAAATCATTCAACATGAAAGACAAGGTTAAATTTTTTTTTAAGGGTGGTTACACTATGCTATGCTTTAGAGCGTAGCACAGCCTAGCATCACAAGCTTCAGCTGTAGCATGCCAGGCCAACAGCATTTTGCAGGCCCAGGATACGCATCATCTAAACCGCATTATTCTCCTAATCCTAATCCTATAAATACCCCAGCAGAAAATTCTCAAAGGGTTGGTTGATTGGTTTTTTGGCGACAAAAAAGAAAAGATTTGACAACAATAAAAGAAGAGGTCGAAAAATTTGAGGTAGTTGATGAAAGTTGGTAAGAGCATCAATGGTGATAGAGAGAAGCTTTTTGGCCAGAAATTGCAAGTTAGCAAACAATTTGCTTCAAGCTTGACTCCCTTGCTCCTAGATTAGCTAGTGAACAAGGTAGATTGGCCTTTTTCTTGTTTAATCTCTAAATAGCTTCTTGTTGGTGGTGGATACTTCATCCAAACCGGAGTCCGCTTGCAAATCCTATTGTATTTATCATACTTGTCCATAAGATAGATCCCAGATATTGGGATCATGCATTTTCTAAATTTGATTCATTGCATTCTATTTACATTGATTTTTACAATCATTTTGCATAGTTTATATCATTTTCATTACCTTCAAGATCCGATCTTGGAGTAGATCTCATTTTCTCGTCAGTTGGTATTACGTTCTCATATCAAATCATCATCTTGTTATATTATCATTAACAAATTTACTAACCAAGTAAGTCCTTGTCTGATTGACAAGACCATTCAAGACATCGTGGATTCATTTTCTCTAGCATGGCCCTCGCACGAATCCAGGGTTGAAAATGTGTATACGAAAATCCTCTTGGTGTGTCCAACAACCAACATTTTCCCTTGTTACAATTTTTTGGTGCTAGAAGGAGGGCTTAAACCTCCAATCTACATTTCATAGGTATTCCTGTAAGCTTTCTATACCCATTATTGACTAGTGTAAATGTAATACCTCAATGGTTGTTTACGTGATCATGTGGTACAGATTGGTTGCTCCGACGATTCCTCTAGAATCCAACAGGATAGAAAGCTCATGTTTTCCTTTAGCCCACTTTTTCCTTTGTGATCTTTATCCCCATTAGCATTACCTTATAGATACATAGATAATGGTTGTAACAACCACTACTGTTTCCTTTGCTAGTCTCGAAAGTCCCTTGATGACACAGGCTACACTTACTACTGTCGAGCCACTGACTAGTCCGGTGAGACCACGTTGGTCCCTCAGGATTCAAAACAAAGAGCCTGAGAGGCATGCTTAGCACATGGAACATTACAACTTCCTTTGTGCCAAACTTATGGAAAATCTACCTATGTATCCACAAGAACTTGAAGAGAAACGTGAATACAAGTTGATGTACTGTAACGGGAAGGAATTCATTCCTTCACCTAACACTTCCATACCCCTGATGGACTAGCAACATTGGATCTTGGATCAATTGTTAAAGGCCAGGGTGTCAACGGAACAATGAGACATGGTGTTCCATGATGAAGCATCCCACGATGGGTAGGAGGACATAGATTCCCACTCCAAGGGAGGTAGTTATGCTAGCTTTGTTATGGCTCCTCCCTCTATAGAGTCCCATGAAAATCTTATTTTTATGGTCACTATGCCTTTATCGTTGTCTACCGCCAACCATGTTGCACATTTGTCACATCAGCATTTATTCTCTCCAGCTTCCTTTTCAGATGTTATCCCTTCATAGTCCATTCCTCCATAGTCATAGTCAGCCAACCCATCACATCACGTACTTATGCCTACGTTACCATATGTGCACACAGTACCCAGTTCACAATTATACACTTCTTCTGCATCCATCCCATCTTTTGCTCCCGCTCCACCATTAGCGGTAGGACCCGCCCCTACTACGTGGTGGGCTCCAAATACATCACCCCTTATTGCATAGCCTACACAGATGTTCCATCTTCCTCATCATCAACACTAGGTCCCACAGGTAGTAAATCCAAGTACAGGGTTATTGTCTATGCCACCGGCTATGCAAACAGCATATCCTATGGCACAATTGATAGTTTTTGCCCTACCTGCACCACCTACCAAGTGGTGGATGACACAAGTGGTATTGCCTACATGGATAGTTTGGATAGCATCACCCACAGGCCATGCTGCTGCTCCCATCCTACCATCAATCGTGGCTCCACCTATTATTCCATAGCCATCATCTTCATCCTCAAGTCTAGATCAAGCCTTCAAGCTTATTCAAACCCTCACCAAAGAGGTTAAATGCCTCAAAGCTACTGGTTCTGATATAGTACAGGTCATGGATTTCTACCATGATGAACCTATCAGTCTGGTTGTTTCCATCTTGTCATTACCTCTTGGGATGTCACTTCCCCATTTCACAAAATACAATTGGGAAGGTGATCCCAATGCACATCTCGTTACCTTCAGGTTAGAGTCATTGTTGCTGCAAAAATGGCCACATACCATTATCCATGTTTTTGCTATGTCCCTAAGGGGTAAAGCTTTGGATTGGTATCATGCACTTCCATGCTCTTCCATCTTGACTTTGGAAGAGCTGCTGACTTAGTTCGTGACCCATTTCAAATACAACCTGAAGGCATAGGTCACGTTCAACCAGTTAATGAAGTTAAGTAGGATCTGCTTGAACTGATCCAAAAGTTTATATAGCAATGGAGCACCACCTTGAATGAAATCTGTGAGCCCATTGTAGAGGCGCATCTATTGGCAATTTTCAAGGGGGTAGTCAATGACTTTATTAAGTCTAAACTATATTACCTCTCTTCCCGCTCCCTCAGCCATGCCTTCACTCAAACTAAGAGCATCCAAGACATGATAGAGGCTAGTAAAGACCTGATGTATGTGGCCTATAAAAATGCCCACAAAAAAAGCAAAGACAAGGGCAAGGCTGCAACAACAATAGTAGCAGCCATGGCCAAAGAGGCCAAAAACAAAAATAAGAACAAAAAATATCTATGGTGCCTACTGAGGCTACAGCTAGCTCAAACAACAATGACCAGCAAACAACATCTACTTTTGAGACATACCTCAGCAAAAGCCTAATTTCAAGGGTAAAGACCACTCAAAATATACAACTTTACCTGTTAAGCCTTCAGAACTTCTGAAGCAACTACTGGGAACTAGTCACATTCAGCACAAGAAGATGTCCAAGGAGGCTCTTAAATGTCATAGACAACATTGTGAGCTACTCAAGAATCCCTCCTTGGCCCTACCAAATGAACCACCAGTTCCCAAGAACTTTAAGCTGGATCATTTCTATGACTACCAACAGCTGTGTTGTCATGACATGAACTACTATTGGGCATTGAAAGATGACATTAAATGATGATCGACCAAGGCAATCTGATCCTCGATAGTAGTAGTCTGATTCATCTAGAAAACTAGTCTATGCACGTGTACCAAGACCTGTTGAATGCAAATAACGTAGGGTATATTATCAATGTGGTGGGTATGGATGGTGATGGCCTAGCATTGCCATAATAATCCTTTGTGTTGTGCATGTCTCCTTGCCCACCTCAGGCCACAAACCCATCAACATCAATGGGCAAGGCACAATAACAACCCTTTGTCCTCCGAGTTCTACCTCAGACATCTATTCCATAGCTGATTGTCGTTAAAGCCATGGCCTAGCCCACGTCCATACCTAAGGCACCCTTTGTCATTAGGGTGCCAAAGCCATCAGCTACTCCTGCTACACAGGGGTAAATGTCTAAGTTAATGCCCCAACCTCAACCCACAAGGAGAGGAGAAGGGCGTGTGATAGCTAAAATAGCTAAGAACCACGTTATGCTGGGGTTTCCTAAGCCTACCACTCTAGCCTCAGCACCCTTAGCTCCTTCTTCCTCTGAAAAGGATGATGTTACCCAGATGTGACCATCTTCTCCCTACCCAAGAAAGTTAAACCCTCAACTAGAAAGCATTCCTCCCTAAGAGATCCATCTCCTGGGATAAATGGTAGAAGAGAAGGGTAACAAACAACTAGACCATGGGCATAATCTCCTTGATGCTTTTACACAAGTTAAGCAGGCTCTCAAACAAAAAAATACAACGTTGAGCTTGTATGACTTGCTGATAACATCTCAATTGCATCGTGAAACCATGGTTCACATGCTAGCATCCATACTAGTCGATGAAAGCTTTCTAGTAGATGAAAAAGTAATCCATTCAATCATGATTCCCCCCATTGTTGAACAACCATGGCATTCCCAACTGACATTCCATGATGAGTCCATTAAGGATGACCCAGAAAAGGGTTAGGTGACAATAGTGCCCATGTTCATCATTATCCGGGTTGGCCAGTACAGGATTTGGAGAGTACACATAGATGACGAGGCTGCTGCCAATGTCATTCCATTTTCCATAGTGGACAAACTAGGTTTGATCGACCAGATCAATCCCATGATGATGTCATGCTTGAAGTCATTTAACGGGGCACAAGTGCAAGTTAAGGGAACAATACAGATCAACTTTGTAGCAAGGGATCAATTCCCTACAAATGCAGTATTCATCATTATCAAGGAGATGCCTAGTTTCAACCTAATCTTGGGGAGGTCTTGGTTGGCTCAGCTAAGGGCCATCTCATCAGCCATTCATCAAGAGATCCACTTGCCCTATGCGGCAGGGGAAGTGATCATCCATGTTGATAAGATGACTCCTCAAGTTGTCAACAATGTGGAGATGGAACAGGGTTCAAAGATTAAAATTCCCGAAGATCAAACCCCTATCCCAATAGTTGAACAGACCGACACAATGGCCAATGAAAGCTTGAATTGGGCTAAATTACCCTTCCAGGGAGGGGATGATAGCATAGAGGAGTGGTGTAACAAGCCTTCTTGTCCATACACATCACCAAATCTAAGAATGATTAAGAAGCAGCTACGAAACTAACAAACAAACATGTTAGTGTAGTATGTTACATCGGTCCACACTGCTTACTGTTACACTGTTTACATTCTTTATCTTTTCATGTTACATCATCTACCATTATGCTTCTTCACTTCAGTGGCCCTAAATGACCTTAAACTAGTTATGGCCTGGTACGGCCTAAAACTAGTAATTTCGTTTATTCTTTTCCATGTGTGATGGCCTGGCCCGAAATGGCCTTACACTATCCCTAGCCTGAAATGTCCTTAAACTATCCCTAGCCCAAAATTCCCTTAAACTATCACCAGCCCAAAATGGCCTTAAAGTATCCCCAACCTAAAATGGCCTTAAACTATCACCAATGCAAAATGTCCTTANGGGCTGGTGATAGTTTAAGGGAATTTTGGGCTAGGGATAGTTTAAGGACATTTCAGGCTAGGGATAGTGTAAGGCCATTTCGGGCCAGNACCAATGCAAAATGTCCTTAAACTATCACCGACTTGAAATGGCCTTAAACTATCACCGGCCTGAAATGGCCTTAAAGTATCACTAGCCTAAAGTGGCCTAAAACATGTAGCCTTTCTGAAAAAGCATTTTTCTTCATAGAAAAAAAAATTAAAACCTTTCTTTCACAAATAGCATTAATTGACTTAAAAACAAAAAAAAAATGTTATTCTTTATTGCCTTTTATTACAACAAAAATTAGTTCCATAGTCTACAAATCCATCAGGTAAAAGAATAAAAAATAAAAAAATAAAATTAAAAAAATAATAAAATCCTTGACTAGTATTTCTATGCTACGCATCCCCCTTGTTACCACCTCTGTCTACTTCACCTAGCTCCACATCTGCCTCATGAGGATCTTCTGCATGAAGATCTTCTTTGGGCGGATCCTCTTGATGGGAGTGATCCTTTTTGTGAGGCTCCTCCTCATGGGGATCCTCTTTGTGCCAATCCTACAATTTGACATGAGGAAAACGTTAGCGTCACAAACAAAATCACACGTAAGAAAAATACAACAATCACACAGTTTACTTGTGATGATCCTATGTTGGCCATGAAATGAATTTGTTCCAGGCTGACTGACAGGCATTGCATAATCTCATCCTCAGTGAGCTCTACCCAAACACCATCTCCTAGATTAGTTCCAGCCTTGACCTTTCCATTTTCCATAGGAGTCCACCGAGGTGGCC
Source organism: Gnetum montanum (assembly GCA_015680685.1). Lineage (NCBI taxonomy): Eukaryota > Viridiplantae > Streptophyta > Gnetopsida > Gnetales > Gnetaceae > Gnetum > Gnetum montanum. The sequence goes on from MNCI01026654.1 coordinate 22,454, forward strand.
TAGGAGAAAAGGAAGGGGTAGTGGTCTCCCCGCCAAGGAGGGTCATCTCTCTCTCAAGGGAGACACTCACTATCACTTGTTCCTAGAACTTTTCATATGCTCCAGAAGCACCGATGACATCGAGGAATAGCTGAAGGGACCGTGCCTCAACCATGGAATCTCTATAATGTTGGTGATAGGTAGCACATTCCTACTTATACATGTGTTTATGATTTTTCTGTGCTTGCTCCTATTCTTGGACCCTCATGTTGAAGTCCTTCCTATCTTGGTTCTTCTAGGCTAGGAGATCCATTTGCATTCATTACTCGATGAGCTCATAGCTGTCTTGGACGTTGTTCCTGACAACCATCCAATAGCAGGCATAGTCAATCACAGCCATCTATCAATTCCTGTCATTGGTATCCTGAGCTTGCAGAAATTCATTCCTGGACTAAAGATCCTCCACCCTAGTAGCTAGGGCAATTTTCTCCTTTTCTGTTTTCTGCAACCTTTTCCAGAGATCTTCATTGACGTTTTGACTCTCCCATAGAGAATGAGCCAAGTGCAATGCACATTTACACATCTCATCGTAAACGCAGTGTGGGACTTCAGTTACCTCTAGTGATGGTTTAAGGGTAGCATCTACGTCGACAGGCTCTTTGGGATCCCAATTGAGGCAAGATGCTGTAACACGAAGATGACAGTTAGACACGATAGGATGACATAATGTGACAGTTTCAAAAATTCCTACATGACAATAGTGATGTACCAATCTCTGGATTGATTTTCTCCAAGCGATCAATCATATCATTAACAATTCTATCCATGAAGCAAATTTGTCGAGGGCCTCAACCCAATGTTGAGTAGGGGTTGTTGACGAAGGTGCACCACTATTATCAAAAGTGCCTACTACACAAACAAAATGAGTTAAAAATAACATAGTAGACAAAGGAAAATTTTGAAATGCTACAATAATTCAAGACTTCTATCCAGCAAACCCTCAGGGGTAATAGCGGGAGGACTGCCCATCGAAGAAAGGTCAAGTAAGCGTCCAAACTCACCAGCGATGAATCACTCCTTCCTTTCCATCCCATCCAAAAGGGCCATGACATCTTCTATGGTCATCTTCCCTTTAGGTATAGGATCCTGTGTATTTCTCACATTGTCAATAGGGGCCTCCTTTTCCAAAATTAGGGCCCCTTCCCCACCCTACAAGACTATGACCCTTGTTTTAGGGGTCAATCCCTCCACATCTTTCCCTCTTCTTGTAGAATGCATCATAGTTAGCAAAACTTTACTCACATCTCAAGAGTGCTACATGATGAAACGATGTCTATACCAGCATAATATACATAAACTAATTACACATTACTCTACTTACCAACCGAGGGATGGCTCCTGTGAAACTTAATGCATAGTTTCCTCCCCTCTTCACTGGTTAGGCTGGGAGAATCCATGGCCAAACAATGCTTTTTTCGCTGAACCAATGAGGCTACTATTTTTGTTGCTAGGTGCTTCCGATTTGACACACTTCTAATGTTAGAAGGGGGCACCCCACCCACACTGTCTCGGCCTTCGAGGGCATGTGCTACCCGATCCCTAGTTGTTATTGAAAATGACTTCTTAATACCTTCAGGAGTATCTTGGGATAGAATGATGTGAAATACCTAGCAAATCCACAACTTGGAGATCTGGTTATGATCCTGCTGCACCCAAACTCCATCCTTGTAAATCACCAGGAATTTGGAAAAATGCCATAAAAAAGCTATGAAGAAGGAAAAATGCACATTGAAATGAGACTTAAGATTCTTGCAAAGCTTAACCATTTCAACCTACAGGCCTTCAGCAAGGTGCTTGGCCCAGTTATATCGTGTCCCCTCTTCCATAACCTCCCACATCATCCAAGGCTGCTCTATTCCAAGGATTTTTCCTTGGGAGAGTAGCTTGGAAAAGGCATGAGCACAGAAGAGGGGGTAAATGGTGCCAACCACCTCTAGCTAACTCTTCTCAGCATAGATGCCTTTCTACTCTTTTTTAGTCCTTAGATACTTCTCCATGTTCTTCTAATGTTTAGAACTCTTTTTGGATTTCTCTCTCACTGGGAGGCCATCAGAAGGAATGTCAAAAAAGTAAATGAACAATTGAGAATTAATATCAAAACTCATGTGCACGTTACGCATGCACGTGTGAAAAAGCTTAGCTTGTTCGCTGAAGGAGTCGACTAGGATCAACATTTAAGCTACTAGGACATTCGTTGTTACAGCTAGAAATAGCTCCATCAGTCGAGCTTCCTGAAGGTTATTGGTTATGGCAGCTAGGGCTACTTTGTGGCAAAGCCAACGTTGCACCTAATTTGTATCACCATAGTAGAAAAAGATGGTGGCTACATCACACCGAGAGGCTATCACCATGATCTCCCATGATTTTTTAACTATAAACATAAAATAGTAATGAAAAATAGGTTAAACAAAATAACAAAAAATAAAATCTTAAATACTATTTTCATCTTATAAGTTCACACAGTTGATCAGCATAGCGTAACTTACCACATCTAAAAGGCAAAGGAAATAGTGGGAAGTTCACTTGCACATCTTCAACAGTGATGGGCTAGTCCAAAGTCCACTCCCTATCCAACCATCTAGAGTCTCTACACTTGACAAAGAATTTGGCATACCGAATAGGGTAGTGTTGCATTTCAAATCCTAGTTGTCCCAGGACACCAGCACACACGTTGCTGATGGAAGTGAATTCCTTTATGGTTGTTTGGGCCATGGATAACATGTCCATATCACCCTAGAGACCATCCGCATCAATAAAGGACTTATGCCATAGAATATAGAAAATTGTTTACATCTAACATAGAATCAGATAGCAGTTAACAAATCATAACACTTTGACAACACTTACTTGCCAACATAATACACGATGCCAAGTTGGTTCTGAAAATAGGTAATGAGATGATGAGCTATGAATAGTGTGTTGTAGGCACGATAACAATTAAACCTGGGCATCTCCCAGATCCAGGATAAGTGACTCAAACCCTTAACGTACTGTTCATGATCCCTCCCACCTATGGCCTCGATTGACCTGTTCACCAGAAACATTAAGATAATTTATGTCGACCCAACTAGTAGCATTTCCAAAATGGCAGCGACCATCTCGGCTGACATATGCGACCAAAAAATTATGCTAAAGTTACGCAAAAAAAATTGTAGGAACTCCCGTGCACCCATTCGAAATCAAGCCTCCTCTTCCCCTACATGAGCATGGGGAGGAGGAACGTTGGCCACAGGGACATTTAGACAACATAGAATGCCCAAAATGTTCAAAACAATCAGGAAAGGCTTTAGCATGATCCTTTACAATAAAACACATTACCAATAGAAAAAAATTTAGACATGCTAACAACGCCAAAAAAATCGAAAAAGGTCACAAGAATCCATTACGCAACATTGAGGTTCTCACTACCTTGACTCCCAGAAAATCACATGTTACACTAGAGATGCACTACCAAAACTGCCCAAACCCTTAGGATGGTGCAAGGTCTTTCTATAACAATGATGATAAAGGTAATACTGCATATTGCCATAGTATAACATGTGACCATAACGAGCAAGACAACAAAACCCTATTTTGGTTATGTAAGGGTACAACACCTAGACTCCTAATCAGTTATGTGTTGTGTTTGTACAACATTACCCATGATCACCCAAACCCTTACGATGGTACAAGGTCTATCTCTGAGAATGGCGATAGGGGTAATATTACAAACTCCCATAGTGTAACTAGCACAGATAGGTATCAACACCCAGCGCAATGTACATTTTTAAAGGAAATACAAATTATAGCACAATGATAGCGAAAATGACCTAACACATATATCACACAAGGAAGGTGAATAATGACTTACTGGATGAGTGGAGTAGCTTCCCGAGTTTCAACTCATGCCTTTGAAATTCGCCCTAGACTTTCTTGTACTTCATTGATCCTGGCCAACTTGGCGTGTTTGTGTTCAGTATTTGGTGCCATTGTAACACCTGAATAACCTTTACAAAATCATCAACTTACACTTTCTTCTGCTTTATCCTAAGTCAACTTCGTGATGCTTGCAGTTTACCTCGAGGACGAACCATCTACTTATAAGCATGATGGTGAAAACTTGTTGTTTTCATGCCCGATCAGCATGGAATCTTCCCAAAGTATAGTAATGTCAGTTTGACATCAAGCATAAATATCGCACCATTAATCTCATAGATATCACATTAATTACGGTTTAAAAAGACCCTAAACTAATGCATAGCTTATCGTCTCATAATCTGGTTGCATTAACTATGATTTGTAAAGATCCTAAACTAGCTGTTTTGCCACACTAGATACACAATGATATACTTTTAGCCATAGTTTGTGAGGACTTTAAGCTAGCACCTAGGAAACCTTGCTTGATATTTTCTTACAAACTCTGTATATTGTAATGGTTAGCTAAGACCTTAAACTGGCATCCCTTTTGACAAGTACCTCTAAAGCCTTGTATCATTTCACTATGTTGACAAAAATAATTTAACTACTTCTTTTCTTGGTAGTTTTGCAGGTTGGTTTGCAAATGGATGAAGCTTTGCTTGCACCCCTAGCCCTAACAGGTCCATATGGGGAAACCTTTAGATAGCCTAATCTTGCAATGATAGGAACCGATGCCTCCTCCTATGACATAACCATAGTAGCCTCGAAAGTATCCCCAGACTGGCTAGAACATTTGGCCCAAACTCTAGACCTGGGGGATAGTGATGTGATCGAGGATCCCCTCATTGAGATCTCTGTGGTTATACACAAAGGAGAAAGCAAAACTCTAAAGGTCAGTTCTCTCCTTGACTAACAAATGCAGAACGACATGTCTTGAGTTCTCTAAGATAATGTTGTGGTGTTTGCATGGTCATATGAAGACATGCTGGGTTTAGACCCATGACTAATACAACACAAAATCATGTTAGACCTAAGTATCGAAGCGATTAGATAGAGAGCATGGAAGATTAAGCCCGAAATCACGTTGGTAGTGCGTGATAAAATCACTAAGCTATATCAGGCTGGTTTCATCTACGTGGTTGATTACTTAGATTGGGTGTCAAACATCATTGTTATTTCTAAGAAAATAGGAGGAATACACATCTATATAGACTTCTACCATCTAAACAAGGCAATAGTTAAAGACAATTTCCCATTATCGAGTATTGACCAACTTATTGATACAACAGCTGGACACACTTTACTATCCTTTGTGGATGGGTTTTTGGGATACAATCAAATCCATATCAACCCAGAACATTAAATAACTACAACTTTCACGACCTCATGGAAAAATTTCTATTATACCATGACGCCTTTTGGGCTAAAAAATGCTGGAGTAACTTATCAACGTGTCATGACATATATCTTTACCGATTATCTCTTAGAGAGATTGAACGACTATGTAGACGACATAGCTGTTAAATCTAGGAAGTTAGTAGATCACCCAAAGGATTTAGAATTAATCCTTAAATGATGTCTCAAGTACAACCTACAACTCAACCTAAGAAAATGTGTGTTCTAGTCAAAACTGGATGCATGTTGGGGTTTGTAGTATTAGAGGCTGGCATACGAATCAACCTTGACAAGGTGAGGGCCATCATTAACCTAGCACCTCCTACAAACCTCAAAGAACTACATAGGTTGCAAGGTAGGTTACAGTTTATCAGAAGGTTCATCTCGAAGTTGCCAGACAAGTTACACCCCATGCAGCATCTACACAAGAAGGGGGTTAACTTCGAATGGACCAAGGACTGTCAGCATGCTTTTGACGACTTAAAGAAAGAGCTGTTACATTTACCAACAATTTTCCTTCCACAAAGGGATCATCCCTTCTATATCTACCTATCAAGTTCAAATATGTCCATAGTTGCATTGTTGTGTCAAAAGAGGAATGACGGGTTAGAAATCCCCATCTATTATCTAAGTCATGCTCTATTTGCATACGAAACAAGATACAATGAAGTAGAGCATAACTACTTGGCATTGGTTTTCGTGCTCAAGAAAAGTAGACACTATCTTTTTCATAGCCAGGTTAACATAATTACCAAGAATAACATTCTACAGGCCATCAAGAACAATTTATATAAGAGTAGTAAGATAGCCCAATAGAAAGCCATCACAGTAGAATTTGACTTACTCTACGTTGGCCAATCTTCTACAAAAGGCCAAGCGATAGCCGACCAACTTGTAGCATCACCTGTTAATGATCAGGCAATGATAGAGCCTAAATTTCAAGATGAACATGTATATAGTTTAAGCCTTGTATCAACAAGCCTCAAAGTAACATTATACTTTGATGGATCTTCGACTACCAGACGTGGTAGTGCCGTCGCTATCATCACGCTTTCCCCTAAGGATGTTCACCCATTAGCTTACCACTTGGCATTTCCCTGTATGAAAAATTTGTTAGAATATGAGGAGCTTCTTAGGGGACTGTTAGCATCCAGATAATTGAATGTTCAACACTTGAAAATCCGAGGTGATTCAATGCTCATTTTCAATCAGATCACAAAATTCTACACCTACAAAGTTGTGCATCTGCAACCCTATTGCGATATGGCTAGAGATCTTCTAAAATAATTTACAATGATTAACATCCAACACGTATTGTATAGTGAGAACACCATAGCTAATGCACTAGCTACACTAGCTTTAAATGTGCCACCATATCTATTTTCCACCTTGCTTGCTTTAATGATGGAATGTACAGATCCTATCATCCAAGTGGAGAAAATCTCTTTTTTAAGTGTAGAAGGAATGCTAGAATGGTATGAAAACATTAAAACCTACCTTCTACATGGCAAACCACCACAGAAGTTGACATCTACACAAAAAGATGCAATCCACAAGCATGCTAGGCAATACATCATCATAGGAGACAATACTCTATGTAGGCAGTTCTTTGATGGGGTATTGTTAACTTGTGTTAATAACAACCAAGCGCAAAGGATAGGTAGTGAAGTCCATGAGGGACTATGTGGAGCACACATAGCCTTGTGAGCCATGGCCACTAAAATCATACGCTTAGGGTATTACTGACTGTACATGGAATGAGATTTCCTTACCAAAGTTAAGACATGTAATACATGCCAGCATTACGCAAATCTAATACACGTGTCACCAACTGAGTTGCATACCACATAGATCACTTGGCCATTCCAACGATGGGGGCTAGACATCATAGGTCCCATCACGCCTAAGTATTTTACAGGACATAGTTTCATTATCACCACCACTGAGTACCTCAAGAAATGGGTCAAGGCTATTCCCCTATGAAAGACTACATCTCAATAGGTTTACCATTTTAGCTTGGATAACATAGTAACAAGGTTTGGGCTTCCCATGACTATTGTGACCGAGAATGGGTTGTAATTTAGTAGTACTGAAACCAAATCTTTCTACAATAATCTTGGTATTAAGTAATATTTTTCCTCACCATATTACCTACAAGAAAATGGTCAATCAGAAGCAACAAACAAGGTGATTATCAATTTATTGAAAAAGATGCTCAGTAGCAACAAGAAAAGATGGCATGAGCAAATCCTCTATGTGCTATGGGCCTATCGTACAACATGCAGAATAGCTACAGGTAGGACACCATATAGCCTAGTCTACGGATCTAAAGTAGTGTTGCCCCTTGAACTATAGGTTCCCTCACTGCAGATGGTCCTCTCCATGGTCATAAATGAGACTCAACACAATGAGCCTAGGATCATGGATTTAGACTCAATAGAGGAGAAGCACATTGAGACACTTAACAACATCAAAAAATATCAGGACAGGAAAATGTAGAAGAATCATCGCAACCTGCATCAGTGATCAATCAAGAAAGAAGACTTGGTCCTTAAAGCTATTCGTGAATCAATGAGCAAATTCTCTGCAAGCTAGAAAGGCCCCTTCCTAGTCATCAACACATATGAAAATGGAGCATTCAGGCTACCAGACATCAATGGAAAGGAGCTTGTAAACCTAGTGAATCATATGTACCTGAAGCAGTACCATATTTAGACATCATCTCAGCTAGAATGAAAGGTAACAATCATCTGTGACAATGTAAAACTAGTGTTGTAATAAAAATCTGCTATGATGTAAAACTGGCAATTTTTGCACACATTCACCACAATGCTAAACTAGCAAGGCTTTCGACCATTCACCACAACATAAAACTGGCAAGGTAAGCATTCGTTTGCTGAGACATTAAACTAGCATAGAATTTTCCCTAGGTCATGACACAAAACTGACACCCACAGCATGGTCTACCAGGACCATAAACTAGATCTTCCACCATCCGCTATGGCGTAAAACTAGCACACTTCGGTCTACCCAAACTTTAAACTGGGACCATGGTCCATTGGGACTTAAAACCAGCAACGAAGGTCTACCAGGACCTAAAACTGGGATTTTCCAATAGATCATCCATGAAACAAGTAGGCTTGACCATTTCTGCATGACATCCCCATGAAATAGAATGGGTAGGGTGTTGGAATGGACACAATGCTGCTACCCCTCAGCATTCCACTAATTCCTTGGATATGCCAAAGGGCATACTACTAACCCCTTGGAGATGTTGCCACAATGGTCACTCAACAATTGCAGCTCCTAAGGTTAGCATTGCTAGTTGGAGCCCCAAGGAAACTATGGTCACCCATAGCCTTGGTTGCCTCCAGCAGCTACCGTCATCAGGGTCTGGCTTCTCAGATTCATCTAACTAGCTCTTTGCCTAGTTAGATGAATAAGATGAACCTAGCTATCGATGGTGAATTCTTGAGCCATGGTGTCAACAAAGATACCCTTGCCTTTTTTGCTACGATTCCCTTTTCATGGCATGCGCTCCCATTTCCACTTCAAACGACACTTGTTTCAATAGCATCCCCAGCAGTTAGGAAAGTTTCTTTTGTTCTTTGCACTTTGTTGAATTTTGCAGGTTACTTGCTACAATAGCATTGTTCAAAGGTGCATTCACTAGGAGGGTGAGGCATCACAGCATTCTGAGGTGGCTGCTTGAACTAGTCTGACTACTTAGGAGTGCAGACCCTACCTTTCCCCTCCAGATACCTTACCTTACTTTTTTCCCTCTCTTATCCTTGCAACTACCCTTACTTTCTCCTCCTATTTGTACAAGATGTAAATGTACAGGGAACCTTTCGCAGATGATAACCGTCATGTCCATGAACTGGCGTAATGAAACTCGCCTCATGGAATGCATCTGTAGGTAGGTTAAAACCCTATATAGATGTAATGCATCTTGTCAAGAAAAGTGGAAAAATCTAGGAAAAATGGATGAAATGCAACTCGTCCAGGCCATACGGGTGTAACACAACTCACCCAGGCAAGTCCCACATATACAGTGCAACAACATAACCTCTCACAAAAACATGAGCGAGAAGTTATCTAATAACATGTTTGCAAGGTATCCTGCTCACACTTGAGTCTTCCTTGAACCTCTCTCCCTCACACTTTTAAAATCCCTCTTCTGCTCCTTACGCTTCCAACCTTCGCACTTCCATGTTTGACAGAGCAACATCCGAGCAGTAGCTGACTAATGGTGCTGGCGTCTTTACCTCTATGATGTTTTGCATTCTTTTTTGACATCTCTCAGGCAAACCCTCCAAACTTCAACAAATAGGGGCCATTGAAACAACATGAAATTTTAAGACCTCGATGATTCAGCAAAGTCTCGAAGTTTAGGCAATGATTTTCACAAGTGTAGTGTCAAGACATCCGAGCGATGGAAGCACCAAAAATAGTTGCACATCTCAGCAAGTTTTTTTTTCGATTAAGGGACTACTACACTATGCTATGTAGCTTAGCGTAGCAGACTTCAGGAGGAAAGAACAGAATATGGGATGCACAGTGATAACACTTCAACTTTGCAAGTTAACCATGTTTCAAAACCTTAACTTTTTGCGTGATACATTGCATTATGCTATGCAGCATAGCGAAGCGTAATGCAAGAAGCATAGTTGATATAGCTCCAACAACAAGGATAACATAATTCAAATAGTAGCAGTCATTATGCCACGATACACTTCCCAACATATCGCAGCATAGCCACAAGAAAATTTATTCTTTTTTTCACTAAAGATCTTAAAATTCTTCAACATGAAAGATAAGGTTAAATTTTTTTAAGGGTGGTTATGCTATGCTCTGCTTCAAAGCGTAGCACAGTGTAGCATCACAAGCTTCAGCTGTAGCACACCAGGTCAATGACCTTCTGCGGGCCCAAGACATGCATCATCTAAACTGTGTTCTTCTCCTAACCCTGATCCTATAAATACCATGGTGGAAAATGCTCAAAGGGTTGGTTGATTGGTTGGTTGGAAAAAAAAATAGTTGGCAACAAAAAAAAAAAGAGGTTGAAAAATTTGAGGTAGTTGATGAAAGTTGGCAAGAGCATCAACGATGATAAAGAGAAGATTTTTGGCTCGAAATTGCAAGTTACGAAACACTTTTCTTTGAGCCTAACTCCCTTGCATCCAAATTGGCTAGTGAAAAACATAGATTGGCCTTTTTCTTATTTAATTTCTAAATAGTTTCTTTTTAGTGGCGGATACTTCGTCCAAATTAGAGTCCACTTGCAAATCCCATTTTATTCATCATATTTGTCCATAAGATAGATCCCAGATCTTGGGATCGTGCATTTTCTAAATTCAATTCATTGCATTTTGGTTACATTGATTTTTATAGTAATTTTGCATAATTTATATCATTTTCATTACCTTCAAGATCTAATCTTGGAGTAGATCTTGTTTTCTCATTAGTTGGTATTACGTTCTCATATTAAATCATCATCTCGTTATATGATTGTTAACAAATTTACTAACCAAGCAAGTCCATGTCTAATCAAGAAGATCGCTCAGGGTACCTTGGATTCCTTTTCTCTAGCATGGCCCTCACACATATCCATGATTGAAACTATGTACATGGAAATCCTCTCAGTGTTTCCAACAATCGACGTTTTCCATCATTACAGTGGTAGCCCTATTATCAATGTGTACTCTACGAATCTTATACTGACCAATCCAAATTGTGATAAACATGGGGATGGTAGTCACTTGACCCTTTTCAAGGTCATCTTTAATGTATTTATCATGAAATTTTAATTGGGTTAACCGCGGTTCTTTAGCCACAGAGGAAAGCATAACATGGATACCTTTCTCCTCGACTAGCATGTTTTCACTAATAGAAATAGATACTAACATGTGAACCAAAACCTCATGATGCACGGTAGAGGTCATTATTAAGTCATACAAGCTTAATTTTGTGTTCTTTTGTTTCAATGCCTATTTAACTTATGAAAGTGCATTTAGGAATTCTTGCTCATTGTCTAATTGTTTTCTAACTTTTTCTTCTTTTTTGCATCCTAGAAGATGAATCTCCAGAGGGGGATTGGCTTTGGGTTGGATAATAAGATTTTTTGAATCAAAGGATGTTAGTTTCATGTGTGTATTTCCATCAATGGCTGATGATGAAGAGGTCATGGGAATTGTGGATAAAGGGGTGGGCTTAGGAGGGCCCAACGCAGTGTGTTCTATAGCCAACTTATCTACTAGACATTCTTCATGTTTCCTTAGATGAGGAGGCTAAGATGTAGTGCTTGTCACTCAAATTTGGGTAATAGGGGAACTCGCATGCTTTGGCACCCTGATAAAAAATGGTGTCTACATTGTCATAGTGGGATGCGAGGCAATTTTAAGTACAAAGGATGTAGCAGATGTCTGTGGAGAGGCCCTAATGACAAAGGGGGTTTGCGACCTGGTTGTTGTTGAAGCTTCAACATTGNGACAAAGGGGGTTTGCGACCTGGTTGTTGTTGAAGCTTCAACATTGTGGGGGCATACATGAACTATGAATGATTCATGTTGTGATTCTATGTTATCATCAATGCCAATGCCATTGATAGTGTAACTTGCATTGTTAGTGTTCAAAGGATCTTTGTAAACATTCATCAACTAGTTTTTAGGTCAAATAGGACTACTGTCATCCAGGACCAACTTACCCTAATCAATCATTTGTTGGATATCATCATTCAATGCTAGGAAATAATCTGTATCATGCCTAAAAAATTGATGATAATGACAAAAATGCTCTAGCTTGAAGTTCCTAGGTACTGGTGGTTCATTAGGCATAACTAGGGAGGGGTCTTGACTGACTTCAAAGTACCATTGGTGATGCTTAAGGGCCTCCTTTGACATCCTTTTATGTTGGATACGCCTGACTCCCAGCAATTGACTCACAAGCTTCAAAGGCCTAATTGGTAACAAGGTATATTTTAAGCAATGCTTGCACTTAAAATTTGGACTTGGCAGAGTTTGCCCTATGGGTGTTAATCCCGAGGGCCAACTAGTGCTACTTGAGCTGAGTGTTGCATTAGTGGAGGCTTTAGGTGTTATGGCGGTCTTTTTACTATTTTTGGACTTGGTCTCATTAGCCATAGTAGCAATCATGGCTGCTGTTGCCTTCCCTTTCTCCTTGTCTTTCTTTGTATGTGTGTATTTATAGGCTACATAGGCTAGATCCCTACTAGCTTCTACCGCATCCTGGATACTCTTGGTTTGAGCAAATGCCTAGCTAAGGGAACGTATAGCCAAGTAATATAGCTTGGATTTCATAAAATCATTTATTGCACCTTTAAAAATGTCTAGTAATTGGGCTTCAGCAATTGGCTCATAGATTTTGTTTGGGGTAGCACTCCAACACTATTAGTTTTTGTATAGATTCTAATGGTTCTTGTTTAATGTTCATGAGCTAATCTAAAGTGACTTATAGCTTCAAGTTATACTTAAAAGGAGTTCCAAACTAGCTTAACAGTTCTTCTAATGTTGAGATAGAAGCATGAGGAAGCATGTGGTACTAGTGTAAGGCCTTTCTTATCAAAGACATGGCAAATACACGAATGATGGCATGAGGCCATGGTTGTAGTAGCAAGGATTCAGAATTGAAAGTAACTAGGTGGGCATTTGGATTACCCTCCCCATTGTATTTTGTAAACTAGGGAAGTTGTACCCTAAGAGGCAATGTAAACACAGGAACTACTGGACTGATTCGGTCATCTTAGTAGAAGTCCATGACTTGAACAATTTTAGAACTGGAAATTTTGAGCCATTTAATTTCTTTGATGAGGATCTGAATAAGCTAAAAGGCTTGGTCTAGACCCAGGGTGTTACAAGGGGTTGTGAAGCTACTGAAGAAGCCATCACTAGTGGCATTGTTGGTGTGGCTACCAGTCCCATTGGGGATCTTATTAGAATAGCTCCTACTAGTGGTGTTGTTTGAGTAGCCCACCACCCAATGGGTGGTGCTACTAGGGTAGCTACTGTTGGTGGCTCCATAGGGATGGTTACCTACCTAGTTGCTGGGGTAACCCACAGCGCCACGTTTGGTTGCATTACATGTGAAACTTGGTATGTTTGGGGCTGTGCGTATTGTGGCATGTGCGACATTTGAGCTACAGGAAAAGAGGTCATTGTTGTCCACCATGTGGTTGAGGTTGGGTCTACTATTGATGGTGGGATGGGTATAGACGAGGGGACAGAAGAAAAACTTATATGTGGTTGTGATGTAGGCATGGCGTGCACATATGGTAGAGTAGACGTCACAAACATTAGGTGCGGTACTTGGATAGACTGGGAAGGAAGGATAACTGGAAATGAAGTTGATGGACCTCCATACTAATGTGTTGAGAGAATTTGATGACTACCCATCACCAAAGAGGATTTTGGCTATGATAGTGTCATGGCAATAGCAAAAGAGGCGGAAGAGTATGACTAGTGGGAATGAACCATAGAGGTTGTAGGAATAGCTGTGGCATAGATTGGACCACCACCTTTAGAGTGGGAGTCCAACTCGTCTTGTCCATCGTGGAGTGGTTCATTATAATGTGATGCTATGTCCCATTCTCTTAACTTACTCAGTTGTAGAAGTTGGGCTAAAATCCATTGGAGAGTTTTGGTAAGTGGGATAATGGTATTAGAAGTAGGAAGGAACTCCCTTCTGTTCTGATGAATGATTTTGAAGTTACATTTTTCTTCAAGTTTGTGAAAATCCAATGGTAGGTTCACTTGGATATTTGTGCATAGAAAGTTATACTACTCTTCGTCACAAGGTAGACATTCGTGTGATTGTTGTTGTAGCCTAAGAGACTGTTGTAGTACCCACATTGGGCTAGGCAGTTGCTCAACATCCACCATGTGTGGAATAAAGTGGGATACCTCCACACTCACAGTAGGAACCGAAGTGGTAGTAGGATTCATTTTTCTTATATGAAAAAGTTGAAAAAGAATATGTGTAAGAAATAGTTAAAAATACTATGTTTTACGTTAAACAGTTAAGGTATAAAGCTGTAGAGAAAATGGACTAAAACTGGGGGATGTCTAAAAATGCTGAAAAGTTAGTTTTCTTCACTATTACTCTTTCTACACTAAGAGAAACTACTACACAAATAGGCAGTGTAACATAGTAGACAATTTAGGAACCGCTACATTGACAAGGTCACTAAACTACACAAGATACAAGCAGCGTAACACAGTAAATAGCATAATGCAATAGACAGTGTAATGTAGTGGATAGTTTTAGGCTTTTATCCTACAAGGTTCTAGACGAACCATCGTGGTGACCAATCTACACCAATTGGTATGGAGACAACCACATAGTATATATAGCATGTAGGACTACCTATGGTACTTAGAAAGAACATGAAGGTTCAAGCCCTCCTTCTAGCACCAAAAACTATGATGTTTGAAAACATCAATGGCTAGAACATCGAGAGGTTATCAGGAATATAGGCTAACCCTAGATCCATGTGAGGGTCATGTTGGAAAAAATGGAAATGGGATGCCCTAAATTATCTGGTCGATCAATCAGGGACTTACGTGGTGTACAATAACTATATGCAAATAGTAATTTTAAAGTTTAACATGTTAAGGTTGAAATGGAAGAAATGTGGGGTGCACAACAATAGAAACATATTAAAGTATGTAACTAGGATAGTAAGCATGAACAAGTACACAAAGATGTGACATATATGTTATAGCATAAATATAAGTAGAGTTTAGGTGAGGGAATGCACAACCCCAAAATCGGGGGATCTGATCTTTGTTTGGATGATGAATGTACACAACTGGTATGTAGTATTGGAAAGGAACAACTAGCAATGGAACAATATGGTCATAGCTCCCAGACTACTTCCAATTGTATCTACCAAATATCTACCAACTGTATCTTCTATGTCTGATCTAACACTTGCAACAGTTTTAACACCACATGGCCTACTATGCTATGCAGTGTAGCAGGCCTCATAGTTAAAAAATTTTTAGATCTATTTAACCTATCCTAAACACCTTTGAAAACTCCTAGCTTGGTAGTTGGGTGGACCATCAACTGGGACATTTGTCAAGCTAGGCAAGCTAGAGAGTGTAGTGAGCTTGATGGTCTAAAAGATAGAAAATTTTCTAAATTTCATGGTCCACTTTTAGTGCTTCATTTATGTGAACTAGCCTTGTAACTGGACGTTATGCTAACTATGGGGAAGAGTGTAGCTAACACACCTAAATACAACCTTGTAGGCATTAGGACTTCCAGGATGTCAAGCTATTTGCATGGCCCAGCATGGCACCACACTTGGAGGATCATGAGCATCCAAAATTGATGGTGTTTTAGTCATGTTGACTCTGCATCTTGCAGTATCACACTATTTGCATTCCATTCCCCNTGATATGCTAGAAGTAATGAATGTAGGGAATGTGCTAGGGGATGATAGGGGAATGGAATGCAAATAGTGTGATACTGCAAGATGCAGAGTCAACATGACTAAAACACCATCAATTTTGGATGCTCATGNCGTCTCTTGGGCCACTCCTCTAGATGTCAACAAGGAGGGACTAGTGAAGCACCACCAAATTTGGGCTCCTAGGTCTCAACTACAAATTTTTCTAAGTGTCAAAACATAGCAAAATTTTCTTAAGTGTTGAGACTACACTCCCCATTGTTAGGATTATGCTCTAGAGCATAGTCAACATAGTTGACACAAATAGTCCAAACCTACAAAATTTTTCTAACTGTTGATAGTGGCTACAAAATTTTCT
Source organism: Gnetum montanum (assembly GCA_015680685.1). Taxonomy (NCBI): domain Eukaryota; kingdom Viridiplantae; phylum Streptophyta; class Gnetopsida; order Gnetales; family Gnetaceae; genus Gnetum; species Gnetum montanum. The sequence goes on from MNCI01026654.1 coordinate 38,574, forward strand.
AAGGGTTGGACTATGCTCTTCCTACCAAGACTATGCTTTAGAGTATAGTCAGCATAGTCAACACACCAGTGGCCAGTTTTGCAAATTTGCCTAAGTGGCATGCCAGAAGCTATCAAGCTTGGGAGGATGGAAGAAATAGTTTGAGAAATCTTCCAACTACTGGAGCATGCTCCGTAGTATGCTCTAAAGAATAGTCAACATAGTCTATGTAGTCTACACCCCAATAGCTATTTTTTTGCATATTTTCCTAATTGTCAAGCATTCTTGACATGGCAAAAACAATTTGGCAAAATTTCTACTAGAAGTTTTCAAACATGTTTGGGATGGAAGAAATAATTTGAAAAAATTTCTAACTACTAGACTATGCTTCCCACTATTGGGACTATGCTCTAGAGTGTAGTTAGCATAGTCTACACAAGGACATTAGTTTTTCCAAAAAAAAATTCTAATTGTTGGACTACGCTCTAGAGCATAGTCAATGTAGTCATGCAGAATTACCTCCAGATGTCTCCAAAACTCAACATCGGCCTTCATCTCAGCTCTAAAATTCATTTTTCAAGAAATATTAGCCATTTTCATTTCTTTTACACCCCCCATTTTCTCCCAAAATTGTATCTATTCTCAACACCACTTGAGAGAGTGAATAGCGTAGTCCCAGAGTGTAGTCTCCAAAATTGCATAGTTTTGGATTATTTTTAGGTACATTGCAGTCTATTTGCACTTACACATGCAGTCTTGGTAGTGTAGTTATAGTCTAGAATTCTCACAAGGTCTATTGGAGCACACTAGTAGAACACCATTTCCTTTAGTGGGAGTGTAGTTGGGACTAGCGTAGTTCCAACTACCCCTCTACCATGTGGCGCCCAATCCATAATTCATGAAAATGCTAGCCCTATAAATACCTTAGAATTTAATATTTTAGGAGTTGGCATTTGGAAGCATTTGGCTAGAAAATTTTCTTTTGGAACACTCTAGCATTCAAGCACACTTGGCATTTTGGCAAAAACTATTGCACACCACTGTAGCACCATTGCAAACCTCCTTGCAAATCGTAGACCACTACAACCCATAGGACACCAATGTGGCCAACCTGATAGGCTTAGACTTCATGATGGACATTAGTCTTTGTAACCCAGACACCCTAGGAATATGACTATGCTCACCTACTATGACTATTCATATAGCATGTACCTCCTCATCTTCTCTTTGTAGTTAACTACACTTCCCACATTTGGGGTGGTGCCTCTTTCTCTCTCACTCATATCCCACATATTTTTTTACTATTTTCTCTATCATTCTAGTAATTATTTACATTTTTTTTGTTTTTACATATATTTTCACATTTGGACCCTTGTTTTGCACATGAAACCTTGACTATGCTTGCCCCCGTAGACACTGTGGACATTGTAAACACCGTGTAAATCCCTTAAATTTGTTTTGTTGTATCACTCTGTAAGTCCCAATTCGATCAAAAAGACTATTCTAGGCATCCCACCTCTATTTCTTCTAGGCCCTCACATGGATGTAGGGTCAAAGTTGTACAACTATAGACCTCTCAGTGTATCATTCCAACCTCTAACATTTCTAGTCACTACACCTACAACTAGCATAGGAATTGATGGGTTTTGATTTTCAAAATAGGGATAGAATAGTTTTCATGGAAGCCAACATATCTTTCCAAAGCTAATGTATTTTTGGTGAAGGCAATGTTTTTTTTTAAGGCTAACATTCTTTTTATAGCATCCAATGTATTTTTTATGGCATTTGTGCATCAAATTTACCATAAATGGAAAAATACATTGGAATTGATGACCTACCACACTTGCAAATTGTAGCAATCTATTACTAATCATGATAGCAAATTTGCAACACCAAATTAGACATCCATGGATTTAAACAAAGTTTCAATACATGAAAAAGACTTTTTGGCAAATCTGCATTTGGCTTAGCATAAAAACTCTTAGAGCATTGCAAAGCATCAAAATGTCCATTAACCCAACAACCATTTTTAACACCTACCAAGGCATATCTAGTACTAGAAAAAGAGAAAATATTTCTAAGAGTAAAACTTTGGAGCATCCAAATTGTGAAGTTGATTGTAGGACACACTCTATCGGTTTCATTAGGCTTCAAAAATCTTCTTTCCAACACTTTGAACAATAAAGAATTTTTAAACTTGCACCAATCTAAACTTTGTATTTGTAACAATTTTTATTATTTTTAATAAAATTTGTAGTTCATTCATTTTGTGAAAGTTTATTTTTTTTAATTTCTTTGCTACTCGATTTGCATTTTAAAATTCAATTTATTGCCTTGTTTATGAATTCCAAGTGCTTGAATGATTGGCAAGACCATCTAAGGTGCTTTGAATTCTCTTCTTGGAGATCTTTGGAATCCAAATTTAAACTACTTCACCTAGAATTTTTGGTTTTCTAGCACCAAATTTTTAAAACCTACTAGTTTCTAGCACTATAAGGAGGGCATGAACAAACACCCTAGTTCTTCACCGAATCCTATTGTGGCCCTATTTTCTTATGAATTATAATTATTTCCTACTTTCATTTGCATTAAAAATTTTGCATTTTCCATAACAAAATTTGCTAGGAACCAAACGAGCCACCCATTCCATTGTAGGTTATGCCTAGTGTATTTTTGCAGTTGGTTTGGATGTTGCTATAAATTTCACAATAGTTGCTAGAAATTTTAAATTGAACCTATTTTTCAATGCAACCTACAAGTATTTAGTTTTTAAAACTTGGCATTTGGATTTTCCAAAGGTCAACGTATTTTTACAACCACCATCCATTTGCAATGACAACAAATTTTTTTTTTTTACTTCTTGTACAAGTCCAATGTAGTTTTCAAAACCATTTTATTTTTTCCTAGCAAAACCAAACACGCTTTCCTTCACAAAGCCAACATACTTTTTCTAAGATACCAACATTAAAACTAGCAAATCTTTCTCAGAAAAAATACACCAACATTAAAACTAGCAAATCTTTCTCAGAAAAAATACACCAACATTTTTCTTAAGAAAAGCCAAACTTACCTCTCTCACTTCACAAGTGTATTTCTTGTCAAAAACCCATTATATCTTTTCATTCAATGTCAAAACCAAAACATTTCTTGCAAATAACAAATTTATCTTTTCACTGCAAGTTTGGTGGAGTGAACACATTGCCTACAAAACCTTGAAACATCAAATTTCCTTCAACATTATTTAATGAAAATTTTTACCAGTAACTATTATAGTGCAAGTCTTTATTCCTTGCATTCTAAAATCCAAAAATCCAAAAATAGTTAATTTTTGGATTTTTACCCATGTAGTGCACCACACTATCACTACTACCTNGGTTGTCATAAACCAAGGGTATTACCACTTCATATATGCCAAAATTCAAGTTGGCCTACTCATGCCATGCACAAAATTCAAGTTCAAGCATGATTTTGAGTTAATCCATAGGAATGAGAAGTATATCCCTTCCCCTTACATTAAAATAAAAATTACTAAAATACGTACAAGCATACTTGCTCAACTAATTGAGATGGATGAGCTAAGTGATGAGGCCAAATCAAAGAGCCATCATGAGAAACATGATAAATTCAAGGCCAAACTAAAGCTTGACAACTTCATATGGAGCCTTTTTCAAAAATCAGCTTCCAAGCCACTACACTTAGTTTAGCATCTTCTACTTCTTCTATAGGATAGGTTACTCAACCCTGTTCTCCTCAGGCCTATCCTACCATGTTTGGATCAACACCCATCATAGCCACACACCATGCACAACTCGTGCCTTAGTTTCATCTATGTCATTTATTACAAATCCCCACTTCATGTGGTCATCATCCTTGGTGTTCACCATAGTCCATTCATTTCTATTGTAGTGAGCCCCTTAGTGGGACTCCAAGTGACCCAAGCATCATATACATTGTTTTCCCCATTTTTTTCCCAAATAGTGGCACAAACATCTTTCTCATTGTTTAGCCCCCCTACAAAAATGATAACTCAACCTTTGCCATCCTTACCATTACCTATTGTGAAGCCACAAGCCTCCAAAATCACTTCATAACCATTTGTATAAAGTCCTTAATTGGTCAAGGTATCCCAAAGCTTGGATCAAGCCTTCCAAATGATCCAAGACCTCATGGAAAACCTACATGAGCTTAATGCTTCAACTTCATACATGGTTAAAAACATGAACTTTTATCAAGATGATCCTATTAGTTCAACCATATCATAAATTGCCCTTCTCCTAGGCATTCCCATACCATAGTTCACCAAATACAGTAGTGAAGGTGATTCAAATGCACACCTTACCACCTTTCATTTTGACTAGATGTTGTTATAGGGTTGGCCTCACACAATCATGTGAATATTCTCTATGTCTCTTACTAGGAAGGCCTTAGATTGGTATCACACATTGTTGAGAGGATTTATTGCCTCACTAGAAGACTTAATTTTACAATTTATGAATCATTTCAAGTATAACTTGAAACTAGAAACCACCTTGAAATAATTAATGAAAATCAAATAGGGGCCTCTTGAACTTGTCTAGAAGTTCATCCAATGATAGAATGCTTTACTTAAAGAGATTCTTAAGCCTATAGCCAAAATTTACTTTTTGGCGATCTTCAAGGGGACAATCAATTACTTCATCAAGTCTAAATTATACTATTTAGATCTACGGTTCCTTGTCTAGGCTTTCTCATAAACTAAGAAGATAAAGGATGTTGTCAAGGCTATCCATGACCCTACCTATTAAAACACCATAAAATTTTGAGGCACTCTTGCTTCACCAGGGTCTTGGAACTGAGGCAAGCATTTCCACAAGTGTAGTCTCATGATAGTTTAGCAGGAAATGAAGGCACTGAGATTAGACTGTGCAATCCAGCAAGTTTCCTATCTCCAGAACTGGCAGGCCTGATGGACTCTCTGGCTTTCCCACTTAGATAATTAACCTGGTTGACAGTCTACTCAGAAACCATGCTAGGAGTTGTCGAGAGTGCTTGGGATGAGAAAAAAAGTTTGGCAAGTTTTCTAGTTGAAAAGTCTGCTATGCTACGTAGCATAGCAAGCCTTTGAAAAATCAATCAAGTGTTGGAATACAAGTTTTGGCAAGATGTTTTCACAAAGCAAAGATAGAATTTGGCCAACACAAGATGCTATGCTATGCTACGCTACATTGCGTATCATAGCGTAGCAAAGGAAAAACATGCAAAGACCCCTCTACCAAGCTATTTTAGCAAAAGAACTACATCTAACAGCATTGTGGCTTCCAAAGCTACTCTATCTCAACTAGCTCTTGGACCACAAGCAAAATTTTCTAGTGAAACCCTGCAGTTTTAACAGAAATGCAAGTTACATTGGTTGTTACGCTATGTAGCATAGCATAGCATAGCAAGGATTAAGATTAATAAAATGCTCCAAAGGTTAGCTCAGCATGCACCAAGACTTTCAGCAAAAGCTAGTGACTCCAATGCAAGTTTTTTATTTAAACTGGTGGCTATGTTGTGCTACACTACATAGGGTAGCATAGCATAGAAAATGGCTATGCTACTTCAATGTGCTTCATTTCTTGCTTGCATTGTTGGCACATCTAATTCTAGCATCTCCAGTTTCAACAACATGGTTGCAGCGTAGTAAGTTCACGACCTGCATTGCACGTCTACAAAGCACGGGCACGTTAGCATCTTCTAGGGTCCAGGACATGTGGCACCTAAACCACATTTCTCACCTACTCCTAGCCCTATAAATACCCGAATGAACAACACTCAAAGGGATGGCATTTTTTTTTGCGTTGGCAAGATTGGCATTATTGGCATTTTTGGCATTAGCACTTTCAGGTTGGCATTTTTGTAGTTGGCTTTTTCCGTTGACTACCTTTCATTGACTTCTATGTTTGCATTCAAGAGCATAGTTGATACATTCTAGGAATTGTAATTACCCTTGAATTCTTTGTATGTCTCTGGTGTTGTATAACTTATTGCATATCTCTCAAACAAGGTAAAGAATTGAATCCTCGACCTTGAGGCAGTGCATTTTCTTAGTTGATTTTATTCTAATTATTTCTTTATTGTCATTTCTATTTGGCATTATTTCCTTCATTTTCAAATTTATTGATTATCGATTTTATCTCGTGTATTTTGCAATCAAAACAACGTTCATGCAAGGTTAAGTTACACTGATTAAGTTCCTGTCTGATTGACTAGATCGTTTAGGATGCCCTGTTTCTATTTTATCCAGCACGACCCTCACACAAATCTGTGGTTAAACTATTTACCCAGAACCCTCTTGGTGTTTCTAGCCACCAACATTTTTGGTTGCTACAATTTTTTGGCACTAGAAGGAGGGCCTTTTGGTGTCCTTTTTTTTTATGTATTTTGGGTAGTCCTACACACCCTCTATACCTCATTACTCATTAACATAAATGTGAAACCCTTGTGGTTGTTTACACACTCGGTGGTACAGGCTAGTTGCAATGATGGTTCTTTTAGAATCTTGCAAGATGTAAAGCCTTTAACCACCTCTTGATCTCTCTTTCTTTTCTTGCTTGCAAATTATTTTTAACCTTACAAAAATGATTTCCTTAACCACTATTATTGCTACCTCAAACCTTGAGGTCCCCTTTTTAGTTCAGGCACCATAGGTGCTGAGCAACTACCTAGCCCAATGCTAGGGCCACGCTGATCTCTCAAGATCCAAAATCAATCACCTGAGAGCTTGGTACAATAACCCAAGATTTATAATTTTCTTTGTGCTAAGGTCCAAGAAAATCGGCCCTTAGATGCCCAAGAACTCGAAGAAAAATGTAGCTTCAAGCTCATTTACTGCAATGGGAGGGAATTTATTCCCACTCCTAGCATTTCCATTCCTTGAACGCAAACATATTAGTGGATCTTAGATTAGCTAATATGGACAAGTAGGCCTAGGGAGCAATGAGACATGGCATCTCACTATGATGAGGTGTTTCAAGATAGATAAGAAGACCTGGATTCCTAGTGCAAAGGTGGGGGTCAAACTAACCCTATGACTATCCCTCCCACCATGGCCGCCTGGTCGAATCCACTCTTTGCTACTGCTCCCTTTATGAATATGCCAACCCCATCACAAACTGTAGTTTCATTAGCCACGGGTAGCCATGCCATACCCTTGGAATATCAACACACCTATTCCCCCATCTCATTTCTAGGCACTATCCCAACACAATTTGTTCACCAATCCATCCCTTCATTGTACCATGCACCGATCATAGCTACCTTTCCTTACGTCCATACAGTACCTACGTCATAGTTGCATATAGCCTTTTCCTCCATTCCAACATCTACACCTATTCCATTGTGAGCAGCGGACCTAGCCCCACCCATGTGGTGGATCCCATTCACTTCCCCCTACTTTGCAACCTTCCCAAATGTTGCACTACACTCACCATCAAGTGTACTAGGCCCCGTGAATGATACAAACAAGTGTGGGATTGTGGTCTACCCCATTGATCATGCAAGAAACTTATCCCATGGAATCACTAGTGGCCGCTACTCCAACAGCACCACCCACTGGGTGGTGGATAGCACAAGCAGCACCCTTTGTAGGGGCCGTCCCAATGGCACCACCTATGAGCCAGGTCATTGGCCCCACCTTGCCACCAATCGTGGCCACCCCTATAGCTCCATAATCGTCGGCATCATCCTCGGGTCTAGACTAAGCATTCAAGCTTATCCAAACCCTTACCAAAGAAATTAAGCATCTGAAAGCTACCAGTTTTGACATGGTACAGGTCGTGGATTTCTACCAAGATGATCCCATCAGCCTGATAGTCCCCATGCTGACATTACCCCCCAGGATGCCACTCCCCCACGTTACAAAATACAATGGGGAGGGTGATCCCAACTTGCATCTTATAATATTTAGATCTAAGTTCCTTCTACCACAATAATGGTTGCATACCATTATCCATGTCTTTTCTATGTCTCTGATGGGAAAAGCTTTAGACTGGAACTACATGCTCCCATAGTGTTCTATCTCAACCTTAGAGAAGCTATTGACTCAATTTGTAACTTGTTTCAAGTATAACTTGAGACTAGAAGTTACGCTAGATCAATTAATGAGCATAAAGCAAGATCCACTAAAGTCAGTCCAGAAATTCATATAGCAGTGGAGCACTACTCTGAATGAGATCCATGAGCCCATCATGGAGGCCGATCTGCTAGCCATCTTTAAGGGTATAGTGAATGACTTTATTAATTCCAAACTGTACTACCTTGCTCCACAAACTCTTAGTCAAGACTTTTCCTAGACCAAGAGCATACAAGATGCAACCAAGACAAGTAAAGATCTAGCCTATGTTGCATAAAATAACACATTTATCAAGAAGGACAAAGATAAGGGCAAGGCTGCAATAGCCAGAGTGGCCGTTGTCGCAAATGAAGCTAAGCCCAATAACAAGAACAACAAAAATTTAGCCACTACACCAACTAACCCCCTGCCCAACCCAGGCAATGTCACTCATCCCTCCATGTAAGCACCCAAAGCATCCACCCCACCTAAGCCTAATTTCAAGTGTAAATATTTCTCTAAATATACCCTGTTGTCTGTTAAGCCTTTAGAACTTCTGAATTAATTACTAGGGGTGGGATACATTCAACACAAGTAGATGTCAGAGGAGACAACCAAAAGGCATCAATGATATTATGAACTCCTTAGGAACCCCTCTTTGGCTTTGCCCAACAAGCCCCCAGTTCCTAAGAATTTCAAGCTGGAATGATTCTGTGACTACCATCAACTTTTTGGTGACTACACGGATTACTGTTTAGCATTAAAGGATGACATTTAAATAATTATTGATCAAGGGAAGCTGGTTCTAGATGAAAGCAACCCCATGCATCATGAGAATCAATCTATGCATGTTTACATAGATCCACTTAATGCCAAAAATGCCAATTACATCATCAACATCATTGGAGTGGATAGTAATCCCAAACCACCTTAGCAATTGTTTGTGGGTTGTGTGTGTCAACATAGTACACCGACACCAGTAGTGGCCAAGAAAACACTACAACAATCGTTTGTCCTAAGAGTCCCTCCTTAGACATCCACACCATCACCTCCTATAAACAACATGGCACAACCACCTACACTAATAACGCAAACATCATTCATCATTAGGGGGCCAAGCCACTCAACTACCCCTACCCTGCATAAGACAGAACCATAGCCTTCTTGTCCAAGAAAATGAGAATAGCATTCGATAGGTGAAGCAGAAATAGAACGTACTACCCTAGGTCCTTCCAAGCCTACTCCCTTGTCCTCTGCATCTATGTTCACCTCATCACCAAAAGCTAATGCTACTACGCACGTGTGGTCATCGCCACCTCACCTGAAAGGGTCTGATCCCAAACCTAAAATTGTTCCACCTTAGAAAATTCATCTCCTAGGACGAATGGAAGAGAAGAAGGGTAGTAAACAACAAGGTGGACAAGACCTTTTAAGCACTATTATGTAAGTCAAATAGGCTCTAAAAAAAAGAACATAATGTTGAGCCTATATGACCTGATAATGATTTCCACTACACACTGTAAGACTCTGGTTCACATGTTAATGATAATACCAGTTGACGAGAACATGTCAGCAGAAGAGAAAGCAATTCACTCAATTATTCTTCCTTCTATGCTTGGAGAACTGCAACCATCCCAACTGACATTCTATGACAACTTCATTAGGGAAGATCTTGAAAAGGGTTAGGTGACTACATCACCTCTATTCATCACAATTTGGGTCAGCCAACATAAGATCCAAAGGATACACATTGATGATGGGGCTGCTACGAACATCATCCCATTCTCCATTATGGATAAACTGGGTTTGGTAGACCAAATCAAACCCATGACAACATCATGTTTGAAGTTATTCAATAGGGCACGGGTCGTGGTGAAAGGCACTATCCACATTAGCTTTGTGGCAAGGGACCTGTTTCCCATAAATGCAATGTTTATCATGGTGGAAGAGATGCCTAGGTTTAACTTGATCTTGGGGGAGATTTTGGTTAGCCAAACATAGGATTGTCTCTTCACCCATACACTAGGAAATCCATCTACCCTACACAAGCAGGAAGGTAGTGATCCACAGTGATGAGGTGGCAACACAAGCAATAAACAACATAGACATGGAGTAGGGCTCATAGGTCATAACCTCTGAGAATGAGGTACCTATCTCTATCAACATTAACTATTTGATGAAAATGTTGGCCCAACATGCTGGCTCAGAAAATGAAACTTTGTGGGCCGAGTTGCCTTTTCAAATGGAAGACGATGATGTAGAAGAATGCTCCAGTAAAGCCTCTTGGCCTTACATCTCACCAAATCCACGATGGGTTAGAAAGCAATTGCGTATAGCATAGAAACTCCACTACTTCCTACTTGGTTAACATTTTTTGTACATTTATTTCTTGTTTTCTTCACATTCATTCATCTACAATAGGTGTCTAATTTATTCCTTTGAACCGATCACATATCATCCATTTACATTACATCATGGCCTACTAAGGCCTAAAACTAGCAAAATTTTCTATTTACATTATGTCCCTGCCTGCTAAAGCCTAAAATTGGCAAAATTTTCCATCTACATCATCCCATGGTGTGCTAAGGCCTAAAACTGGTGAAATTCTTTACCTCGTGTTTACACAATGGCCCGAAATGGCCTAAAACTAGCAACGGCCTGAAATGGCCTAAAACTAAGATGATGAAAAAGATAAAAATAAATAACATAGATAATACATAAGCCAGAATAAAATGAATCTTGTCATAATTCATTTTCCATTCAAAGTTTCAATTAAATAATATTTTCAATATTTTCTTCCAAAAATACAAAGAAGATCCCTTGCTCTCATGCATCATCTTCTGTTGCATCGTCTTCTATTGCATCATCATTCCCATCCTCAAAGGGGCTTTTTTCTTCATCCAAATAATGTATCATAGAAAAATTTTAAAATAGTTAGCTAGAGTCATGATAAAAGCTAGAATGAAATAAATTGTTGCATCACAAGAAAGTAGCTAACCCAAGATGGCCTCATGTCTATCTTACGGGGTATGTGATCCAAGCTGATCCTGAGGAATTTCTAAACCTCCTCTTCAGTAATGTCCACCTAATGCCTATCTCCTAAGTCATAGTTTGCTACAACCTTCTCCTTTTCAATAGCCGTCCATCTTGGTGGCCCTGGAGAAAAGGAGGTAGTGGCGGTCTCATCCACGAGGAAACTCACTTCCTGTTCCTAGGATTCACTGACCATCACTTTTTGCATGAACTTGTCATAAGTCCCAGAAGTGCCAATGACATCCAAGAACACTTCATGAGTATACAACTTAACAGAAGCATCCCAGTACTATTTACAATAGGTGGCATGTTCTAGTTTATACATAAACTCTTGCGCTATAATCTTTTCAATCCTGGTTCTTTTGGACCAACAAGTCCATTTGCATACATTACTCAATAATCTCACATGTTGCCTCGTAGTTGCACTACATGACTATCTAATATCTTGCATAATCAATGATAGTCATGCACCAACTACCATCATTGGTATCTTGGGCTAGAAGGAACTCATTCCTGGAGCAGAGGTCTCCCACCTTGATGGTCATATTGGCCTTTTCCTTCTCAAGCTTCTGAACCCATTTCCATAGGTCTTCATTTACATACCTACACTTCCATAGGGAGTGTACCAAATACAACATGCATTCGCTAGCCTCATCATATATGCAATGAGGTACTTTGGTTACTTTTGGTGGGAATGCAATCACAATGTCGACTTTAACTACTTGTTTCAGGTCCCACTTGAGGTGAGAGGCTATCGACCACACACAAAAATGCATTAGTCCCGGTTAGCCTAGCAAATTTTGGCAAGTTAGCATAGCAAATTTTAGCAACTTAAAAGGCCTAGTGTAGCTACTTCACTTACCCACTTCTAGATCGATTTACTTTAAATGACCGATCATGTTGTCGACCACCCCCTGCATGAAAGCAAATTTATCAGAGGTTTCGGCCCATGGTCACATGTGGATTGAAGAAGGCCCTGCAGTGTACATAGTGGTGTCTACTACATGAAAAAACATGTTAGTTATGATCGAAAGGACTACAATAAAGCTAATGAGAAACACAAATGATATTGTTAATCTCTAATCCAGTAAACCCTCAAGGGCCATAGCGGGGGGGTTACTCATTGACAAACTGTCAAACATGCGATCAAACTCACCAGCATCAAGTTGTAGCTCCCCTTATTCTAGCTTACTTAACACCATGGAAGTGCCCTCTGTGTTCATCTTCTCCTTTGGTGCTAAACTACATTCACCAAAGAGATCACCAGTAGAGGTCCCCTCTTGGTTGACATAGGCCTTTTCTTTATTCGTTGGGACCCTTCTTTCTATGCCACCAGCATTTTCCTCATCAGCAGGGGAGTCCTCATCTTCAGCAGAAATGTCCTCCTCATCGGTAGGAGCATTTTCCTTGTCAATGGGAGCCCCTTCCTTTGTGGCATGAGCTAATTCTTTCTTAACTGGGGCCCTTTCCTCTGTGGTTGGGGCCCTTGCATCTTTATTAGCTGCCCCCATTTTGGGGCCCATCACCTCTTCTCCTTCTTCCTCTTCCTCTTCTTTCTCTACTAATAAAGCATAGTTACATTAGGCAAAAGCATACTAATTTAAAATAGATGCTACACTGTGCTATGCTGCCTAGCGTAGTACAGTGTAGTAGGCATTCACTAAACAAAAATGATAGCAAATAAAAATAGAAAAAGCATTTACCAATGGGAGGCTATATTCTACAGAGCATGAACCATAACTTCTACCCCCTTTTTTGTCCATATAGGGAGGCTCCTCAATCAGACGAGATCTTTTTTCATTGTAGCTTGGTGGTCACCATCTCTACAATGAGACATTTTCCCTGTGATACGCTACCTATAGTAACAGGGGGTGCCTCTCCTACATTGTCCTAGCCATGGAAGTTGCGTGCCACCTGATCCCTAGTCATCATTGAAAATAACTTCCTAATAGCTTTTGGGGGATCTTGGGCTCAGTTGGTATGGAAGACTTAGCAAATTCATGGTTTAGAAATTTGGTTACAATTTTGCATTGCCCAGATTCCATTTTCACGGACCACCAAGAATTCCGTGAAGCGCCACAAGCAGGCTACAAAGAAGGCATGATGCACATTGAAACAGGATTCAGGTTTCTTATGAAGCTTGACCATTTCAACCTATAGACCTTTGCAAAGATGTTTGGCCCAATTGTAATGGGCCCCCTCTTCCATGACCTCTCTCATTACACAAGCTTGCTCAATCCCAATGATTTTTCCTTGGGAGAGTAGTTTGAGAAAAGCATGGGCACGGAAGATGGGGTAAACTATTTTGGCCACTCTCAACATAGCTACTTCAATGGGGATTCCCTTTTGCCCATTTGCTACCCCTAGCCACTCCTCAATGTCCCCTTGATGGTTCACCTCCTTTTTTGATCTTTTCTCCTATGAGGAGGCCATCAAAGGGGACACCGAAGAGATTCACGAATAGTTGGTCATTAATTTCAAGCATCACTAGCACATCATGGACACGTGTGTGGAAGTGGTCTACTCTTTTGTAAAAGGAGTCAGCTAGGGCAAGCATCTTAGTAGTAGGGACACTTGGATTCAAGGAATAATTCCATGAGCTCAGTGTCCTGAAGGTTGTTGGTAAGTGATTCTGGGGCCCTACTACAAAGCCAGCATTGGGTCTCATCTACCTCGCCATACTTGAAATAAATGTTAGCCTTGTTATGCCTAGAGGTGATCACCATTACTTCATGGGATTTCTTCACCGCTATAGCAGTTTAAAACAAAAAATAAAAAGTAAAAAAGCAAAACAAAACAAAAAAAGTAGCAAAACACAAATGACACTCGAACATGCAAACATGAACTCACAGTCTAGCATATCAAGTTTGAACAGTGACGAGACCAGTGGAAGATCCACTGACACATCTTCAATGGTGATTGGCCTAAGGGATGCCTAATCCCCATCCAACCAATTAAACGCCTTACACCTATTGTAAAACTGGGAGTACCAGGTTGGATAGGTTTTGTATTCACCCTCGCATTGGCCTATCACACTGGCACACATATTCTTGGTAGAGAAAAACTCCCACAGCACCATCTCTACCAAGGCCAAGGCATCAGTATCACCATGAAGCCCACTCTTGTTGATGTAAAACTTGGTAACAAGAAGAGCACATACATTGTTAGCATTTGTTTTTCCTAGTGTAGCATGCATCACATAATGTAGCTGAATACATTTACAGAACTCACCTGCCAGCACAATAAACAGTTCCTGGTGGGTTCTGAAAATAGGTTCCCATGTGACGAGAAATGAACAATGTGTTGTATAGGTGGTAGTAATTATATTTAGGAATTTACTAGATCCAATTTAGATGCCTTAATATTTTTGGATGCTGACTAGATCCTCCTGCCTACTCATCCCCAATTTCCCCATTGGTTAGAAATCTCAGAATGCCTTAGTTTGCCCCAAGCAACAAGGTTTCTGTAATTGCAGCTACTGCCTCCACTAATAAGTGTGACTAAACGATCACACTAAAGTGCTATAGGAGGAATTTTAGGAAGTCTTGTATACCTTCTTGGAACCAAACTGCTTGCCACTCGACATGCACATGGGGTAGAGGAACGTTGGCCACTAGTTCTCTTAGGCAGCACAAAACCCCTACAATTTCTAAGATAATCAAGATGGATCTTAACATCACCCTGCATAACACAATGGAATATATTAACATTATGTTTGACTAGAATTCGCATGTAGCTTAGTAGGATTAGGCATTTGCAAATAGCATAGCATAAATCTTTTCTTGCATATAGGGTAGAAGAACCACAAGGGCGATAGCGTAGCAACATGATACCACCAATGCATTGACCAAAAGGTCTCACAACACACCAGCCTAGAATAGCAACAAAAAAATTAAATATAAATTTTAAACAAGAAAGAATATAATATGCTACAATCATTTCAACAAATCCTTTGATGTACAAAATGATTTGTGCTACGATGTGTTAGACACATGTTACCCTATAAAATCATGTGTGAAGCCAAACCCTCCTGATGGTCATATACTATGCTATTTGCATGCTAAATTACCAAAATCACCTAAACCTTTGTGGTGAGGTAGTCATAGCAATGGTGGTTTGGACAAGACTACATGCAACCTTAGCGTATCTTTCGTACACCTGTCGTGGCTAAATTGGCAACAACAATGGTGTAATGGCCAAAACAACAACCAAAACGATGAAAGAAGACACAGATTTATTTTTTTAAAATGAAAAAAAAATAAGCAGAGACAACAATAGTCATAAGGAAAACAAAGATAGCATAAAAGCTTACTAGGCTGACAAAGTCTCCTCTCGTACCACGACGCGTGCCTACGACAGATGTCCTATGGTGTCTTTCACCTCATCAACCTTGGCAAGCGCTAGGTGTTTTCGTTTTCTTTTAGGTGCCATCATCTCAATGTAGATTCTTTCTTAGTTGCTATGCTGAATTGTTTTACTCTTTTCCAATACAATCGCTCTATGCTTTGGGTGTGAGTTTTTTACTTACAATGAAAATGATGAGTTTACTAGGGGTAAACCCCTATTTATAGCCAACACAATAAAAAGGAACTAACCATTTCACATCCCAATTAATGTGGGATGCTCTGTATAGCATAGCACTCCCACCATAGCATAGCAGCACTGTTTGCATCATGGCAAGTGGGCCCAATCAAAAAATTTTCCCCACCTTAAATACCCACTTACCTTTGCAAGAATAACCCGTTAGCTCCGTAAAGACCTTAAACTAATAGTTTTGACTCCTAGTTTTCACCATGTTAGCGGTCTGCAAAGACCTTAAACTAATAGCCACTCACCTTTACAAGAATATCCTATTAGCGGTCTACAAAGACCTTAAACTAGCAGTTTTGACTCACAGTTTTGATCACGTTAGTGATCCGCAAAGACCTTAAACTAATACTCTTAATTCAAAAACCTATCCCATTAGTGGTATGCAAAGACCTTAAACTAGTAGTTATGACTTATTGATCAACCAAGTTAGCAATCTACTACAACCTTAAACTAGCAGCTTGCAAATTTGACATCACAATTGACAATTATTTAAAACCATTTGATATTTCATTGTTGCTTTGCAAGTGTTTACTATGCACTATTGCTACAAACAGGTATCACTTGACTTCACATTTATATTATTGTGGTAGGTTGAGTAAGAATGGCTATGCATCATGATCTATCTTCACCTCTAGCCTTGACAGGTCCACATGGCAAGCTTACAAGACAACTGAGCTCAGAGTCAATAGATTGGGAATCATCAATCGATAGCACTTTTATGTTCTTAGAAACATTCCCAGATTTAGAGGCTAGGGATGTAACTAAGAATCCTCTCATTGAAATTCCTGTGACTACATCCCAGGGGGAAATAAAGATGTTAAAACTTAGTTCCCTCCTAGATTCACAAACACATAAAGATGTATCCAAAATCCTGCATGACAACATCGAAGTATTCACGTGGTCCTATAACGACATGCCAAGCTTAGATTCGAGGCTTATACACCATAACATTATCTTGGACCTACGTGTGAAGGAAGTTAAACAAAAGGCTCGCAAGAATAAATGAAAGATCACACTAGTTATACACGATGAAATCACTAAGCTATATCAAGCTGGTTTCATTCGAGCAGTTGATTACTCAGAATGGATGTCGAACATTATTATAGTGTCTAAGAAAATAGGAGTGATACGAATCTGTATAGACTTCTAGGATTTGAACAAAGCAATGATCAAGGATGACTTCCCATTACCGAGTATCAATCAACTCATTGACACTACGTCTGGTCATGCTCTACTATCTTTCATGGATAGTTTCTCCAGCTACAATCAAATTTTTATCAACCTAGAGCATCAGCTAACAACCGCTTTCATAACCCCATGGGGTATCTTCTATTACACTATGATGCCCTTTGGACTTAAGAACACCGGAGTAGCCTACCAAAGAGCCATGACATACATCTTTAGTGATTACATCCCAGAAACACTGAAAGACTATGTGGATGACATAGCAGTCAAATCCAAAGAGGTTGTTGACCATCCCAACAATCTAGGTGTAGTCCTCAAACATTGCCAGATGCATGACTTACGCCTCAACCAAAAAAAAGTGTGTATTCGGGGTAGGAACCATATGCATGTTAGGGTTTGTAGTATTAGAGGCTAGAATATGAGTGGACCCTGACAAAGTTAAGGCCATCGTTAATCAAGCACCCTCTACAAACCTTAAAGAACTACATGGGCTACAAGGTAGGGTATAGTTCATTAGAAGGTTTATAGCAAATTTGACTAACAAGTTACACCTCATGCAACACTTACTAAAGAAAGGGATTAACTTCGAATGGATGACACAATGCCAACAAGCCTTCAATGATATAAGGAAAGAGCTTTTACACCTCCCAATTATTTACCCACCGTATAGGGATAAGCCTTTCTACATCTACCTTGCCACCTCAGACATGTCTATCGTAGCACTATTATGTTAGAGAAGAGATAATGGCTCTAAGATTCTAGTGTATTACCTAAGACATGAATTGATAGCATATGAGGTGAAGTACAATGAGGTGGAAAGAAATTGCCTCGCCCTAGTGTTTGCATTAAAAAAGTGGAGGCATTATCTATTCTGTAGCAAAGTTAACATTATTTGCAAGAGCAATGTACTCCAGGCTATCATAAACAATCTATAAGAGAGTAGCAGGATAGCCCGGTGGAAAGACATAACCACAGAATTCGATTTGCATTATGTGATCCAATTGTCAATGAAAGGTCAAGCTATAGCTATGCAACTCACAACCTCACCTATCGACGATCGAGCAACCATAGAACCTAAATTACTTGACAAGCATGTTATCACTATCAACTCTATCCCATTACATATCAAAGCTACTTTTCATTTAGATGATGCCTCGACTACGTGATGTGGTAGTGTTGTGGTTGTCATCACATTCCCCTCTAGGGACATCTAGCTGTTTTCTTATCGTTTCATGTTCCTTTGTATGGAAAACATGGTAGACTACAAAGGACTACTCAGGGGTCTCTTAGTAGTCCAAGCATTAAAAATTCAACACCTAGAAATTCATGGTGATTCATAACTCATTGTGAATCAAATCACTAAGTTCTATGCCTACAAAGCTACTCATCTCTAGCCCTATTGTGACCTAGCCAAATGTTTGCTTAAACAATTTGCAACAACAAACGTTCAGCATGTGCCACATAATGAAAACACTCTAGTAGATGCCCTAGCCACCCTAGCATTAAATGTGCCACCACACCTATTCACAAGTTTTTCCACTTCGATAACCGAGTATATAGAGCCTATTACTCAAGTAGTACATGTTTCCTTTGTAAGCGTTGTGAATACCCAGGAGTGGTATGCCAACATTAAAGCCTATCTGCAACATGGTGAACCCCCATGTGGATTGACATCTACCCAAAGGGATGCAATCCGCAAGCATGCTCGACAATATGTACTTCTGGGAGATAATGCTTTATGAAAATGATTCTTTGATGGGATATTGCTGGCATGCATAAATGAGGAGCAAGTGCAAAAGGTCATTAATGAGGTACACAAGGGACTGTGTGGTGGACACATAGCACCTAGGACCATGGTAGCAAAAATTAGATGCCTATGACACATGCAAATGATACGAAAATCTTATACATGTTTCACCTATAGAGTTGCACCCGATGGAGATCACTTGGTCATTCCAAAAATGGGGACTAGACATTGTAGGACCTATCATGCCTAAGTCTTTCATAGGGCATAGCTTCATTATCATCATCACTAAGTACTTTACAAAGTGGGTAGAGGCTATCTGCCTTAGTAAGACTACATATCAATAGGTTTGCCACTTTATATTGGATCACATAGTGATAAGGTTTGGGATTCCCATGACTATTATGATAGAAAACAGGCCATAATTTAGCAGTGTGGAAACCAAAACCTTTTCCAACAACCTTTGCATTAGGAAATCCTTTTCCTTGCCATACTACCTGTAGGAAAATAGATAGGCAGAAGCTGCGAACAAAGCCATCATCAACTTGCTCAAGAAGATGCTTAGCAATAGCAAGAGATGATGGCATGAGCAAATCCTCTATGTGTAATGGGCTTATAGAGTGACATGTAGGATGGAAATAGGTAAAACTCCTTACAGTCTTATTTACGGATCTGAAGTAGTGTTGCCTCTTGAGCTACAGGTACCATCACTTCGAATGATCCTATCAAACATCGTGAGTGAAGCCCAAAACAACGATTCGAGGATCATCGACCTCAACTTCATAGAGGAGGGGCATGCACATACACTTGGCCGCATTGAGTGATATTAAGATAGGCAATGGAAGAAGCATCATGCAGACCCACATCAATGGTTGGTAAAAAATGGAGACCTCATTCTCAAGGTTGTCCGTGAACATATGAACAAATTCTCAGCAAACTAGGAAGATTCATTCATGGTCACAAAAGCCTACAAGAATGGGGCCTTTAAGCTAGTAGACATGGATGAAAAATAGTTTACAAATCCTATGAATCATTTGTATCTCAAGCCATACTACATCTGATGCATGAGAAAGATAAGAAAAACATCTGCTACAATGTAAAACTAGCACAGCTCATCCACTAAGATGTAAAACTAGCAAAGATAGTCTACTATGACTATAAACTGGCACAGATAGTCTACTATGACTATAAACTGGCACATCTGCCATGATATAAAATTGGCAAAGCAAGTCCTCTATGATGTTAATCTGGCATAGACAGTCCGCTATGACTTTAAACTAGCACATCCACCATCTGCTATGATAATAAACTAGCACAATAGTCTATTGGGACCTTAAATTAGCACACCACATTCTGCTGGGACCTTAAACCAGAACATCAAATGGTCTACTAGGACCTTAAACTAGGTTCATGGCATAACATGTCTAGCTCACAATCCATAACCTTACAAGCAAACGAGCATGTACAGTGCTTGCACAGGGTGGAACATTGTAGTTCTACAATGTAGTTCACGATGCCAAGAAAACACTTTCTGGAATATGTGCAACACCACTACCCCTGGCATCTTGCTGATCCTTTGAAGATGTTGTATGACATCTTGCTGATCTTTTGAAGCTACTACTACAATGGCCCTTTGCCCTTGCAGTAACTTCCATGGTTGGTGCCTGCTGCTGGAGTCCCAACACTATTGTGGCCTAGCCATAGAGTTGCTACCCTCTATCCCTCGCCATCACTCGTGCTCAATAGGCATTCAGCTATTAAGCCTCTCTGCTTACAGTTGAACTACATAATGTTTACCTTGGGCGAGGACGCCAAAGCACTCACATCACCACAATTGCTAGCCGCCTTGGTGCCAACTCCTCCACGCTGATGCTGCCAGAACTAATGCTAGCCTTTCTAGTTTGGATGTCACATGCCTCAGCAATAATGTCCATTGTTCTAGTAGCATCCAAAGAAAGAAAGACCCTTGCCTTCATTTTACTTGATGGTTTTTTCTTCTAGTTTTCTTTCTATTGTGTTTGTAGGGTACGTGCTAGAGGGGTGTTGGTCAAAGATGCATTTCACCAAGGTGGAAGTACACTACATCATTCCAAGGTGGTCGTCCTGACTAGCTTGGCTACTTGGAAGTGCACATCCTCTCCTCCCTCTTTACCTCCTTTACCTCATTTCTTACACTCGCAATTCCCCTTCTTACACCTCTTTTATAAATTTTCCCGATGCCTGTAAAGCCCTCCCATATGCTCAACCGCAAAGTCCATGATGCGCATAATGCAACTCGCTACACTCAAAGCATCTGTAGGTAGGTCAAAGCCTCACGTAGATGTAACACAACTCATCCTAGGGAGGAAACACCTATCCTACAACAACAATATTTTTTGCAAATGAAAATGGAAAAATATCAAAAGAAAAGTGAAGAAGAGAAAAAGCTCATGCATAGAAAAAATGCATGCCCAAAACAAATGGCACATTAGCTATTTCGCAATGACCATCTCTAAGCATTCTGACAAGAGGTCAGAAGCCTGCAAAAGAAAGATGCCTAGGCATATCAATTTTCTCACAAGCACTCCAATGAGGGACCACACAAAACTATCCCCACAAATCCACCCTTGCCCCTTTCCATACATGACTATCTTGGCACTCTCAAGCATAGCTAAGCGACATCTGGATGATTACTGATAATAGATGTTTACATGTTTTCTTTCATGGTGTTTCATATTCTTTGTCGACATCTTTTGGGCCCATTCTCTAGACATCGACAAAGAGGGGCCAATGAAACACCATAAAATTTTGAGGCACTCTTGCTTTACTAGGGTCTTAGAACTAAGGCAAGCATTTCCCTAAGTGTACCCTCATGATAGTTTGGCAGGAAATGAAGGCACTAAAATTAGACTATACAATCCGGCAAGTTTTCTATCTCTAGAGCTAGTAGGCTCGATGGATTCCTTGGCCTGCCCACCTAGATAATTCACTCGGCTAACAATCTACTTAGAAACCATGCTAGGAGTTGCCAAGAGTGCTTGGGATGAGAAAAACAGTTTGGCAAGTTTTATAGTTGAAAAGTATTCTACGCTACATTATGTTGTGTAGTGTAGCAAGCCTTTGAAAAATCAATCAAGTGTCCGAATATAATTTTTGGGAAGATGTTTAAGTAAAGAAAAGATAGAATTCGGCCAACATAGGGTGTTATGCTATGCTACGCTACATAGCGTAGCATAGCATAGCAAAGGTGAAACATGAAAAGACCACTCTACCAAGCCATTTACCAAAAGAACTACATCTAATAGCATTGTGGCTTCCAAAACTACTCTGTCTCAACTAGCTCTTGGTCCACAAGCAAAGTTTTCTTATGAAACCACGCAGTTTTGACAAAAATGCAAGTTACATTGGATGCTACGCTACATAGCGTAGCAAGGACGCAGATCAATAAAATGCTCCAAAGGTTAGCCCAGCATGCACCAACACTTTCAGCAAAAGTTAGTGACTCCAACGCAAGTTTTCTGTTTAAATTGGTGGCTACGCTACATAGCATAGCATAGCATAGCAAGCAGCTA
Organism: Gnetum montanum; assembly: GCA_015680685.1. NCBI lineage: Eukaryota > Viridiplantae > Streptophyta > Gnetopsida > Gnetales > Gnetaceae > Gnetum > Gnetum montanum. The sequence continues at coordinate 60,727 of MNCI01026654.1, forward strand.
CACTACTTCAATGTGCTTCATTTCTTGCTTGCATTTTTGGCACACCTAATTCCAGCATCTCCATTTTTGACAACATGGTTGTAGTGTAGCAAGTTCATGACTGGCATCACATGTCTATGAAGTATAGGCACATCAGCATCTTGTGAGGTCTAGGACATGTGGCACCTAAACCACATTTCTTGCTTGCTCCTGGCCCTATAAATACCCTGGTGAACAATGCTAAAAGGGTTGGTATTTTTTTTTTGGTGTTGTCAAGATTTGCATTGTTGGAATTTTTGGCATTAGCACTTTCGGGTTGGCATTTTTGTAGTTGGCTTTTTGCATTGACTGCCTTGTGTTGGCTTCTAAGTTCACATTCAAGAGCATAGTTGGCACATTTTGAGCATTCTAATTATCCTTGAATTCTCTTTGTTCCTCTGGCATTGTATAAATTATTTCACATCTCTCAAACAAAGCAAAGAATTGAACCCTCGACCTTGAGGCAGTGCATTCTCATACCTGAGTTCATTCTAATTATTTCTTTATTGTCATCACTAGTTGGTATTATTTCCTTCATTCCTGCATTTATTGATTATCAATTTTACCTCATGTATTTTGCAATCAAAATAACATTCACATAAGATTAAGTTACATTAATTAAATCCCCATGTGATTGACTAGATCATTCAGGGCACCCCATTTCCATTTTATCTAATACAGCCCTTGCACAAATCCAGGGTTAAACTGTTCACTGAACAACCTCTCGGTGTTTCCAGCCACCAACATTTTCGGTCACTACACCTATGTAGCATACAAAAATCATCAAACATAGAAGGATAAAGACAAGGAAAAATAAAATCATGCAGTCATGGCCACTATGGACAAAGATAACAAGACTACACATGAATCAAAATGAGTCAACCTAAGGCCCATGCCATAACTAACAAACCATCAACATTTGGAGCCTTCACATCAAATCATACAAGGAATAATTTTGAGAGGAAAGATTGATCAAAATACACCAAATTGGCCTTAAAACCATTATAGCTCCTTGAATAGTTGCTCAAGAGTGGTTAGATCTAGTACAAATAGATGATTGAGAATGCTTACAAGAGGTGTGATTAATCATGCAAAATTTCTAAGGATCCCATTTTGGTAACCAAGGATGACCCACTAGTATCTAACTAATTAAAACTTAACTGATTTTTCCACTGCCAACTTCCTCCTGTGGTGGCCAATGCAACAACTTCTTCATAACCCAACAAGAAAAAGTCACCTATCGAACATTGCAGGAAGTCTACTCCTAAACCCAAGGCCAATGACAAAAAATAGGTGAAGGCTTGGAAGGAGGTGGAACCACTAAAGCTCACACCTATTTCAGCCATTCCTATGAGTTCTAACACTCAAAATACCTCAATCAATAAATTAATGAAGGACCATAAGAAACAAGGGAAAGGAAAGGAGATGAAATTGTAAACCTTAAAATATGGAATTTACATCCTGGGTCAAATGGAGGAAGCTAGAGTCAAAAAAAATGAGAAATCAACAACCAATGGAAAATGTTTTTTCAACACCATGGAATATGTGAAATAATCTTTAAAACAAAAAAACACACTTTGTTGAACCTGTATGACCTAGTGATGACTTCTTCCACTCATCATGAAGTCCTAGTAAAGATGTTGACTTCATGTTATTGAGGACATACCCATCAATGAAGAGTCCATCCACATGGTGGTGGTACCACCCTCTCCTAGGGAAGAAATGAAATCAACCATACTAGCCTTTTGTGACAGTGAAGTCAAAACCAACCACTAGGATGGTGAGATAATGAGGGATCCTCTCTTCATAATAATAAGGGTTGAGTAGTACAAGGTGCATAGGGTGCATGTTGATGATGAGACACTGAATAATTTTATACCTTACACCATTTTTGAATGGTTAGGTCTAGCATAAAACATGAAAAGCTCTTTTACCTCTATTATAAAATTCTTTAATAGATCATTGGTTATTGTAAAAGGCTTTATTACTTTGGACTTTGTAGCAGGGGAGTAATTGCCCACAACAACCAACTTCTTGGTGGTGGAAGAGACACCAAAATTTAATATTATCCTAGGGAGATCCTTGTTAGCTCAATTACAAGAATTTTTTTCCCTCATCCATCAAGAAATTCACCTACCTTATGAGGGGCGTGAAATAATTATTTATGGAAACAACACGATTTTCTTGGTGGTCAACAATGTTGACATAGAGCAAGGGTTCAAAGTGGAGTTTTAAGAAGAAACTCCTACTATTAAAAAAATGTTAAGAAGCTTAATAGAGTAGACAAGGCCAAAACCAACAACAATCAAATCATGGATGCATCATGGGAAGAGCTCCCATTCAACATTGTTAGTGAGGGAAATGAGTATAAAATGCTACAATAGAGACCATACATCTTTTTTAATCTTTCAAAGATTAGAAAAAAATTGCATGATTGATGTAAGTTTCCTAATTTCTTGCCCCTATGCTAATAACTATGTAACCTTTTCTTTTACTTTCTTAGCCTAGTTTAAACTTTTTTTACTCACATCATTTTCCTTTACCATATTTTTCCTTATTTTAGCATGTCATTTACAAATTCTTATTATTCATGGCTTGCTTTTTTCTTTTATGCTTTACCTTTTTAAACTAAAAAAATACCATAAAGTTTTTTAAAACTTGAAAAATCCATAAAATTTTTAAAATACAAAAAAATTATAAAAATAATTCTCTAGCCTACCAAGACGTTAAACTAGTGGTCTACTAAGGCCTTAAACTAGAAATGTATTTACAAAATTATTATCCCTTATCTTTACTATGATCATTATATTATATTTTTCACTTTGTTTTGCTTAATTAATTTAGATCTATAATTTACTAATTATTGCCTTATAGCCTTGTATTTTAACCAATGTAGCCTTATAACATGAACGCAATATAGCATGCATGAAATACATAAAATTAAAAATGCTCAAACATATAGAAAAAATTAAAAAATATTATAACCAAATGTCCAAGCCTAATAGCCATAGTCACACTATTAACAAATAAAATAAAATTTTAAATAAACACAACAGCAATAATAAAAATAGATAAGTCCAAAAGCCATGGTTGCACTGTCCAACACTAAAATAAATATCAAAAAACGATCTCATAATCTCAAAAGGCTATGAATAGCCAATAATAAAGAATAACAATTAACATCATAACTAAAAATGGTCAAAAGCATGACAAAATTGGTAGGACTAAGGAAAAATTACTAGAGGAGGAGGAGGTTTCATCATCAACATCATGGCCACTAGTGTGGCTATCATCACTTGGTGCTCGCACCACAACAAACAAACAAAATTAAAACATAAAACAAGCATTTAATTAGTAATCAGCATAACAAAAACAAAAACTATAAATAAAAATAAAAAAACAAACTTGTGAAGGTTTTGGTGCAAGGTCTCTTAGAGAAAATTTTTAAAGATCAACCTCTAAGCAACAAAGAATTTGTTCTTCATTCATATTCATCTAGTCTTCTACCCCAAGATTTACACTTGTCATGATGTTCATCCTCTTGATATTTGTCCATGATTGAGGCTCTTGTAAAAGGGTGGTGATGAGCAGCGAGGTACCCCTACATTCAACTATACGACTACGAGCATTTCACACATGATCTGGTCGAATTCCAAGGACTAAGTGCTTATTCACCCTTGTCAAACAAGGATGGGTTGATTGATTGTTGTCTTCCCAAAATTACTTGTATGTCATGATTGTATGGTTAAATAAGCTTGAGGCATATGATTTTTATATCTTTTATGTTTTTATGTCCTGCACTAGTAGGGAAGGAGAGAGGTAACTAAGTGAATAATTTAACTTAACTACTCATTAACTAAGTTCTAACTAATCCTAATACCACCATCCATTCCCACTTGCCATGCAAATCCTAAACTAGTGCAACACTACTGTGATTACCAAATGCTAATCGTTATTAGGTTACCAAGCATTATACACATGCTCAAAGTGGTCATGCTTGCGTAATTTAATGATTTTCTTAATTGATCAAAATGAATTTTTGTGCTAACAATAGAAATATAAAGTGCATAAAATAAAATAAATGCATAAAAAATTAAAATAAAAGAAATATGTAAGAAAATAAATCTCAAGTGCTGCAAGGATGAATCAAAGAGCTCATCTTTATTATTATACACAAAATATGCTCAGGTACATAATGCTCAAATAAAGATCTATCCACACTTAGACCTCCTACTGTGGGCACTTGGAAAATATTCTAACTTTCAAATAGACTACAAAAGTTTCACTACTTGACTGTTGAAAGACTTCTCCAATTGGGCACTTGGGCATTGTATTTATAGGCATGGGAGCAACTACTCTAATAATTAGAGTAACTGCTAAAGTAACCACTAGAGTAACCACTCTAATAATTAGAATAACTACTAGAGTAACCGCTAGAGTTAGAATAACTATAATTAAAGTATCTACTAGAGTAACCACTCTAATAATTAGAGTAACTGCTTTAATAATTAGAATAACTACTAGAGTAACTGCTAGAGTAACTACTCTTATCATACCCCCACAATTGAATAAAAACTCATCCTCAAGTTCCTTACAAAATATTGGGAAGGTATAGGATTATTGATTAATTGATAGCTAACAGTGGAATCGGATGATAGACTTAATGTGCCTAGTGAATAGATCAATAAGCATATTACAACATTAGTGTTCATGACCATTGTGGTGAACACTCGTACATAAATGAAATCTAAGCCTTTATTTGGTAGTTTGAAGAGAAAAAGAGAGAGAGAGAGAAAGAAGATGGAGCATGTTTCTGCCAATGCTAAGATTATGCCTTCCATTGTTTATCCATAGCCACACCACTAGACTTGCTCCTTTTGTAAATTCTCTAGTTGCACTCCATATTGAGTGCTTCCTCCAAGCCTAGTCCATTGTTTGTATGATCTCCATTTGCACACACAACACAGTCACAAATGAGCAAGGATAGATAAACCACAATGTAGTTGATACCTTGCCTTAATATGAAGCACATTGGCTAAAATGTGGTTATGGCAGAAATTGGTTCAGAGATTTATCATAGGTGACTACCCAAGGTGTAGGGGTTAGGTGAATAGTAAAATGGAAAAAATTGAAAAATTTATGCCAGGACCCCCATGACTAAGAGCAAACCTCCAATAGCTATAAGATGGAAAAATATAAGGAACAAGAAAGATGGGAAAAAATAACAATGACAACACCAATAAAATGGATGTCATGGATGGGGATGAAATAAGAGATGATTGATTGCACGAAATGTTTAAGGAAAAGAACTTAACAATTGCACCTAAAGGAAATGCTAGTGGATCCTCTCGAAAGTAGGTTCATGCCTTTTATGCCCTGACAAACCCACAAACCAAAGAGTCTATAAGCTCTAGGAATGTCATTTCGAAGATAGAGTTAAAAACTTACCCACAATAATTCATCGAAGAAAAATAATACATCAACCCAGAATGGACTAATGATAAAACTGGAAATGAGATAAAAAAATGAAAGAAATATGGAGAGGAGAGAATGGAATGGAGTCCCAAGAACAAGGTTGTGTAAAGACCCTTGTGTATTTCATGGTTAAGATGACTGAGTAGAACTTCATCCCAAATCCAAGCTCAGACCAACCACATTTAGTGACCTAGCATCAATACACTTGGCCAATCCATCCTCTTGAGGTAACAAGAATGCTTCCACAAAGAGTGACCACCATCCCAAGGAGAGTGAGATGGAGAAGTAGGAAGAAAGAAAGGTCCTTAGTTAGAGGGAACCTTCAAGCATGGGTAACATGTCTTTCCAATGCCATAACAAGTACTTGTAGCCCATATTTCTTTATTATGTCTAAGGGGTGTGCTTTGAATTCTCACCTTTTTCTATTTTTTTTTATGTTTATCCATAAGAATCACACCATGCAAAGAATTATTTTTATTCACTCAAATTCCTAATATTTGAACAATGTTAGAATGGTAGAAAACCCAAGAAAAAAGCATCCAAGCACCCAAGAGAATGGCCAGCACAAATGCATTGAATCCTCTTGAATTCACATCCTTTTCATCCTTTAAGTCTTTCCTTGGTTTGAAAAGTACTCAGCCACCAATTCATTAATAAATTTACTTAGAAAAAGAGGATTGTATAGTTCTAAGCCAAAGGAGACCATAGAGTTGTATGGATGAGTGGACGACATGGACTTATTGCCTGTTTTACCAAAAGAGCCATACCTTAATATCAGCATCATAATTCAAAGGTAAAAACCAAACATTAGCAACTAATATGATATAATGCAATCCACCATCATGAGCACTTATTAGATGATGAATAAAAGTAAATCAAGCAAATAAAGAAATAGTAAAAACATGAACGATGCTGTAAAAAAAATAAGAAAAGTTGAAAGAATGTGTAAAATAAAAAATATGTAAAACAAAAATTCAAAAAGAACTGAGGGCCTAGAATGGATAGCATAGGTGGCCATCTCCCCCATGACTAAGTTGGAAGGATGAGATCCAAAATAGTGAGAAAGGTTTTCCATCAACATAGGTAGCATGTGTACTAGTTGTCCTAAGCTCATGGAAAGGTTTGGTTTTTTGTATGTTAACCAATATTTTCTTGTCTGGGCTCTCAAGTTTGTATATTGTCATGGCCCCTGAAGGAAAAGTTGTATAAATAATATAAGGTCCTTTACATAGTGTTTGAAATTTAGTATGTTATGGTACATCTGTGGGATTCTAGTAGAGAACCTTATCTCCTGGCTGATATTTAACTTTCCTAATCCTTAGGTCATGACATTGTTTATTGAATGCCTTGTGCAACTTGTTAGATGACAATGCAGCTAGTCAATTTTCATCTAGTAAGTTAAGGATTACTAACCATTATTTATGTGCTAGATTAAGGTCAAGTTTGAGGTCACATACCATGGATAGTGTACAGAGCTCAGTTTGAATGGGAAGCATTGGTAATTTATTGTACACTAAATCATAGGGAGAGTAGTCTATAGGGATTTTCCATGTGGAGCAGTATGCCCAAAGAGCATCATTTAGTTTAGTGCTCCAAACTCTTCTAAACTTACTCACATTTCTTGTCAATATCTTTGTAATCTCCCTATTGGTGACTTCTACTTGACCGCTTCCCTAGGGGTGGTATGGTGTAGTCAATTTATGCTCAACCCCTAAGTGTTGCATTAATTTTTGAAAAATTGCATCTATAAAGTGGGTACCATTGTCTAAAATAAGTCCACGAAGCACACCAAACCTATTCATGATTTGTTGTTGAACAAATCATGCAGCTATAGATGATGTACAATCCTTAACAGTAGCTAGTTCTACCCATTTGGTTAGGTAATCAACAATAATAATGATATAGGCTTTTCCATTGGACATTGGTGTAATTGGCCCCATAAAATCAATTCCCCAAATGTTGAAGGGTTCTAAAAATTGGATCCATTGTTGTGGACCCTTCATTCTAGCAGTCATTCTCCCATCACATTGATAGCACTCACAAGATTGGATGAATTTATGGACATCCTAAAACAATGTAGGCCAATAATATCCTACATAGAAGATCTTGATGGTTGTTCGTCTCCCAACATAATGACCCCTACAAGGACCATCATGAGAATCTTGGAGAACTCAAAGTTGATCTATATTGGGAACACACCATTGAACCAAGCCATTAGCACACACTTTGTAAAGTTTCCCATTGATTTCCATAAAGTACTTGGCTTGGTGAAGAAACTGTTGTTTCTTCTTAAGGTTTAACTCTTGTGGTATTTTTTGGGTGAGGAGATAGGTAATAATGCTACCGTACCAATTTGTCTCCATGGGTGATTGATTATTCACTACACCAACAAAGAGGAATTCATTAAGAAAATAATCAAAAATTGGATACTTGTCCTCTTTGTTGTCCCATCGCAACTGAGATAAATGATCAACAACTACATTCTCAATGCCTTTACGATCGATCATTGTAAGATCAAACTCTTGTAAGATTATGAGCCATTGTATGATACAAGGGCTTACCATTGGCTTATTTATGAGGGAACTTATTACACTGTGATCTATATGTATATATACTTTATATCCCAATACATAGTGTTTAAACTTTTCTAGTGCAAATACTATAGCCATTAATTATTTCTCTATGGTAGTGTAGTTAAGTTGTGCACCAGTGATAATTCTAATTGCACAGTGGATGTAATAAGGATGCTTCTAGCCATCTAACTATGTAAGTACGGCTCCTAAAGCATAGTTGGACACATCAATCATGATATGCAATGGTTTGGACCAGTCAGGAGCTTGTAGAATGGGTGTTTCTACTTGCTTCTATTTTAGAGTTTGGAAAGCTAATTTGCATTCCCTGGTAAACTTGAAAGGTATGTATTTTTTTGTTAATTTCACCAATGATTTGGCAACCTTTAAAAAGTTCTTAGTAAATCTCCTATAGTAGCTAGTATGTCCAAGGAATGACCAAATATCTTTGACAATTTTTGGTTGATGGGTAATTCCTTAGATAACTTTGATTTTCTTGGGGTCTACCTCTATCCCTGTGTGTGAGATTTTGTGCCCTAGTACTACACCCTCTTGGACCATCAAATAGCTTTTCTGCTAGTTGAGCCTCAAATTGATTTCTACACATGTTTTTAACACTTACTCTAATTGGTCCATGGCTTTATCAAAGTTTGCTCCATAGGTGGAGAAATCGTCCATAAAGACTTCTACACCATTTCTTATCTACTGTTGGAAGATGCTTAGAACTAATTATTGAAATGTTGCAAGGCCATTGCACAAGAAAAATGGTATCTGTTTGTATGCAAATGTTCCCCAAGGACTGGTGAGCGTAGTCTTGGCTTCATCTTCTAGGGACTATTTGTATTTGATTATATCATATATATCCATCCAGAAAACTATAGTAGTGATGCCTTGCGATGGTGTCTAAGACTTGGTCAACAAATGGCAATGGAAAGTGATCTTTGAATGTTTCCATATTTAGTAGCCTAAAATCTATGCACATCCTCCATTTTCCTCCCTTTTTAGGCACAATAACTAAGGGGCTAACCCATTCGCTATCAGCAATGGGGTATATGAACCTAGACTTGAGAAGATGTTTGATTTCTTCCTTGAATACTTACTTCAGCTTTGGGTTCAAATGCCTCTACAGTTGTCTTCAAGGCTTCATGGAGGGCTCTGTGTAAATTCTATGTTGGCATATCTTAGGATCTATTCCAGTTAATTTGAGATATGACCAAGTGAAGGATTTTGACCATATATTAATTACCTTTAGCAATTTTTCTTTCTGTTGAGGAGCAAGATTAGCGTTGATAATTACCAGTTTTCCATTTTTAAGGTTCATGTATTCCATACCAATGGATAATGGTTTCAGCTCAAGAAGCTCCTACTTAAATTTCTCAAGGATTTCCAACTTTCCCCAGTTGACATTTTCAAGGTTAAGACTTGGAAGTTCGTGGTGGACTTTCTCTAATGCATCTATGCTATCAATATAAGTTCAAGTCAAACCTTTAGTTGGTTCTATGAATATGAGTGAACTACTTTCTTCATCAGCTATCATCCATTAGGTCCCTTCCTGTTGTGTGGTTGCTACATACAGGCATCTTTGTATGCTGATCACTTGTGCATACTGATTGCATGCAGGCAATGTTAAATTTGCACAAACCATGACCTATACATGTAATTACACCCTATGTCATTATATATAATGCATAGAAATTTCTTATTCTCAATCTTTCTAAATGTATTTTTCTTTGATATTTCTAGGGAAAGATCATGAATTCCTAGGCATGCATCGATGGTGCTTAGCCATGCTCTTCCTATTATGATTGGGAAGTCCCCCTTACCGTTCTTCACTTGAATCATTAGAAAGTCAGCTTGGTACGACCACCCATAAATAATGGTAATAATGTCTCTCACTAGTCCCAATGGGACAATGATGGACTGGTTGGCCAACCCTAGATGGATGTTGCTCTTTTTCAATGGAGGCAGGTTCCAGAACTTGTACATTTCTTGAGAAATCAAGTTGACACCAGAACTTGAATCCAAAATAGCCTTGCACAGGCATTTCTAGTGATTTGTAAGTATATTAGAAGACTCTCAAGATCAGATAATTTTCTAGGAAGGTGGCTTGCTTTAATCCAATTGATGATTGCATGTGTTAGCATGACCGTATGCATTAAGTGTAGTGGTTGAGTTGAAGGAGGCTTCGAAGTTTTGATTGATATTGAAGCATCTAAGGAATCAACCACTTGTGATTGCAAGGGCTTGGTTAGTCTATTGGTTCTAAAGAAAGGTATTTTCTTCATGTGGTTGTTGAAATCAATAGTAGGTTCCCTATTGGTTAGTCTATTGGTTCTAAAGAAGAGTCTATTGCAAAGTTTCTATTCATCATCTCTTCGAGCAGTGACTCTTCTTCATCCTCACAAAATCTTACTCCCCTCTTCTTGAGGGAAGGATCTTACTTATACTCTTCCACACTTTCTCTCTTCTATAGCTCACCTTCTTCCTTAGCAACTTGCTCCAATAGTCTTTGAATTTGATGGAACCTAAGCTTAGATAGTCTTCCTTGGGCATAAGTCCCAAGGGTTCTTTTCATTTCATGCCTAAGCCCATCCACGACATGGTGTAGTTGATCCCTTTTCAAATAATCATGGCTAGGACAACGATGTAACAATGCATAATATCGGCTCATGGTAGTATCCAAGGGTTCATGTCCTCTTTATTTCCAACCTTGGATTTTCTTTCACAAATTAGATACTCAAGAGTACATTTGGTACTTGTCATTAAATAGTTCTAACATAGTACTCCAACTACGAATGGATTCTAGTTCTAAAGACTAGTACTAGCTTTTCTCTTCCTTAACTAGTGTGCATGAAAATCACTTAATTTTTTGCCATTTTTTCTCTATATTTTGTAAGGCACATGCATCATGGAATGCTTGTAAGTGATTCTGAGGATCAGTGTTATATCCCCCTTCAAATCATGGGATATTGTTCATATCTAATCTCTTGATCCTACTATCTTTCTAGTGCCTTGTTGTAATTCTAATAGCCTTAGTTATGTTTAACATACTTCAAGTAGTGAGTAGGGGTTCATCATGATTTTCTTGTCCATGGCATCTATGATGCCTACATTGTTCCCTGTTCTTCCTTCTTCTATGTCGTGACTCTCTAGAGTGCCCTCATTCCCTTTCCTGGCTATTTCTTCTATGACTTNTAATCGCGATCGAGGTTGAGAGCACTAAAGAGAAGGTGGCAGACACCGTCATGGTGACGGTTCTCCTTCTTCTTCACCTTCATCCTATGCTTCAGTGTCTAGATGTACTCATAAAGAAAAAGACCATGGGGATAAAGATAAGCAAACTAGAAGTCATAGAAGAAATAGCCAGGAAAGGGAATGAGGGCACTCTAGAGAGTCACGACATAGAAGAAGGAAGAACAGGGAACAATGTAGGCATCATAGATGCCATGGACAAGAAAATCATGATGAACCCCTACTCACTACTTGAAGTNCGACATCTTGCGAGCACTTACCTTTTAAAGACTTATGATGTCTCTCCTATTGCAAGTCCCTTTGATGTTGTGCCTTCGTGGGATAGTAATCTCTCAAGTCATGATCTTGCACAACATATTCTGCATGTAAGTGTGGCATGAAAATTCATGTGAGGGCATGAAGAAGCATGCTTGGGACTGAACGATTGAGAGGTAACACTATGTTACCTTCTAAATCTCATCAATGTAGTTTTTCATCTTAATGGAGGATAAAGGTGAAGTATGGTATATACTCATCAGGATGAATATATACCACTTGAACTTGTTGAGGGACTGGCGGATCAACGTCATGTGTATTACGCCACCGATTGTTTCCTATTTCAAACCTAGGTGGTGAGGCATACTTGTCTATTCAGTGTGCAATGTATTCTTGTTTATTATTTTCTCAATCAACCCTAAGGGTTCGTTCCAATGATGTGAATAATTTCTTATGTTCTAATTAGCAAACAAACAACTAAGTCCCTAGCAACAGCACCAAGGATGAGTGGTGAGGTACCCCTACACTCAAACCATATGAATACAAGCATTTCAAGCATGTTTTGGTCGAATTCCAAGGACTAAGTGCTTATGTTCCCTTGTGAAACAAGGATGGGTTGATTGATCATTGTCTTCCCAAACTTACTTGTATGTCACGATTGTATGGTTAAGTAAGCTTGAAGCATATGATTTTTATATCTTTTATGCTTTTATGTCCTGCGCTAGTAGGGAAGGAGAGAGGTAACTAAGTGACTAATTTAACTTAACTACTCATTAACTAAGTTCTAACTAATCCTAACACCACCATCCATTACCACTTGCCATATAGATCCTAAACTAGTGCAACACTACTAGGATTACCAAATACTAATCGTTACTGGGTTACCAAGCATTACCCACATGCTTGAAGTGGTCATGCTTGTGTAATTTGATGATTTTTTTAATTGATCAAAATGAATTTCTATGCTAATAACAGAAATGTAAAGTGCATAAAATAAAATAAATGCATAAGAAAATAAAATAAAATAAATTCATAAGAAAAAAAATTTTAATTGCTACAAGGATGAATCGAAGAGCTCATCTTTATTACCATATACAAGGTGTGCTTAGGTACACAATGCTCCAATAAAGATCCATCCATACTTAGACCTCCTACTGTGGGAACTTGGAAAATACTCTAACTTTCAAATAGACTACAAGAGTTTTGCTACTTGACTGCTGAAAGACTTCTCCAATATTATGCCTGGGCACTGTATTTATAGGCTTGAGAGAAACTACTCTAATAATTAGAGTAACCACTCTAATAATTAGAATAACTACTAGAGTAGCCGCTAGAGTAACCACTCTAATATTTAGAGTAACTGCTAGAGTAACAGCTAGAGTAACCACTCTAATAATTAGAATAACTACTAGAGTAACTGCTCTCATCAGGTGGCATTGGTCACCTCCCCTTAAGTGGTAGTAATCTAAGAAGTAGGGGAATTAGACATAATCAAAAATCCTTCAAATAACTTGGAGGCATCCTCTATGTTGATCTCCTATAGGAGCATCTCTAACTTGTAGCTCTTTATAGCCTCCTCCTACAACCACTTATAATAAATTTCTTTGTGGTCTTGTACTTATGCTTGTGATTGATTTGTGGCTTGCCCCACTCAAGGACTCAAGTGTAGTAGTCTTTCGAATCTTTAATCTTGTGTACCAATAGGTCCATATGAATTTTCTATTTACCAAGACTCATAGTTAGACAAAGCTTGCTATGGATGGTGTTCTAGAAACATGATCATTCTATGTCCTCGATGCATAAGGACTCTCTATTAGCTACAAGAGCCTTGACAAACTCCTTGCAGTCCCTAAGGTCTTTGATCTTATCAACCTACCATTTCATCTCTTTTTGCAATGCCATAACTCTTTCCTAAAGGAATTCATTGGAACATTGAGTATACCATGAAGTATTGGCACATGAGAGAGCATATTTAGTGGCACTCTTGTATAGCCTTCGTGGAACATTTTCCACTTTAGGTGGCAACTTAGGCAACTCATTGAGCTCAATGTTATGTTTTGGATCCCATCTAATCTTGGACACTATAGAATAAAAATAATAAGTAATTAATAAAAATATCAAAAAAAAACATTTAAACAACTAAGGTCATGTAACCTTAAATCTTAAAAAAGAAATAAAACAAATATAAATAAAAAAAATTAGGCAAATATGCTATTGTTCTTACAAAAATCAGGAGTAATGTATCATCACTCATAACATGTCTAGAGCCACACATGCTCATAAATATTTTGGAAAATAGTAAACAACAAGTAGAAATTCACACAATAGGCTTATATTAATCACACCAAGATCATTGTTGGAGATACAAGTCAAAGCTAATGAATGCTTAGAGTAGGAATTCTTTCTAGGAGTAATGTGCATCATTAGAAATCTCTCTAGTCTAATGCCTCTCATCATTCTACATACATCTATTTGTAGCTGAAGCTCAAAGCATTAGGGCACTATAGGTAGTGCTTTTACAACTAAGCACATAATACAAGCTAGTGCATTACAACCAAGACTTCACTATAAGCACTATACATAGTGCACTACAACAAGACTACAGACAATATGAAAGTAGCTTTATAAAAGAAAATTATTGTATAGGCTAATGAATCTTCATAATTATAGCATCACGCATCTCCTAGAGAATCATAGCTCCTATTTGAGTCAACTTCCTCATCAGGTAGAGGTGAATTATAAACATCCAAATTTATTGGAGAAGAAGGGCCTCTATAAATATATTGAGATTTAAAAGAATCTCTATACCAATGCATTCTATCCATCCCTGGATCTAAACATGCTAGTTGTAGAATGCAAGGTACTAGTGAATGGACCTCATAATTTCAATTAATATCATGTTGGTTTGTAGTATACACTTCATGATAGAAGGAAAAATAATATGGAGCATTCTAATCAAAGAATTTGGAAATACAAGAGGTGACAAAATATGCTAGTGGCTTAGAGAATCTTTTAATATATGTACTTACAGCTTGGAGATTTCCATAGAATATATAATCTCCATTAGGCTCATTTCAAAATTCCTAAAGATGTCTAGGATAGAAAGGATGATAATAGATATGAGTAAGGCCAAACTAATTCCATTATAATCAAAACACTTCATTTGGTAGGATCCAAGGATTTAATTTAATTTTGTATACATGAAAAAGAGGTGGTTGGTACCTAATCTAGTTAAAGGTATGTTCCAAGCGAAGGAACTAAAGAATATGAAGTTCCATTCATGTATAGACTCAGATTTTTTGATTAGGATATGAATTAGCTAAACTGGCACAATCAGTAATAGTGTATACCTTTGATGAACGTGATGTTTAAGATAGACTTCACTCTAGGTAGTTTTTAATATTAGAGACTATAAATATGTGTTTTAGGGTCCAATGAGAAGGATTTTCTACAAGTTTTTCATTTAGAAGTTTGCAATCCCATGTCAAATATTGGAAAAATCGAGGAACGTAGTTTACATAACCTAAAAACCATTGTATTTTTGTTTTGTCTTGGATCTCATCAAGAGAATTCCTTATTGATTCTATGACATGTGGTTATAGTGCAATTGTCCAATTTTGTATGTCTATTCCTAAGAATTGGATAGAGCACTGAGCAATGGTTATTTTTGTTGGAGAAAGGACTAATCCATTTTTGTCGATTAATTGCCTAAAGATTTGGAGATGTTCTATATTTTTTTGAGGATTTTTACTCATAATTAAAATATCATCTATATATACTAAAATAAAAGGGTATTTATAAGAGATATGATCCATACATTTTTGGAAAATAGAGGGGATAGTCTTGATACCAAAAAGTAGGATTGTCCATTCATAAAGAGTAGCTAGAATGATAAAAGCTATTTTTTAGTGGTCTTTAGGATGAACTTGGATGTTTAAACTAATATATGTCTTTGATCATTCTTTCCAAAGATGGAATGGTATAATGTGCCATTTCCATATAGATACTTCTGCATATGAATTTATTAAAACATCTATAGGATATGCCTTATAATGTTTAATCTTAATAAAGTAAGTACATATAGGTAAACTAGTTTTGGCCTAACTATTTGTACTCACTAGTAGTATGGGAATTTATTGTATTTCCTCTTGGTATTTTTGTTGTTGATATCTTTCTTCAATCCTTTCTACTTCTTCAATCACATGTGTGGTCATCTGAATGAATCATTTTAGTTGGTCAATGCAGTGCAAGAGCATTATTGATTCATCTAGTTTTTGTGATTGGCATTTTTGAGCCTAAATTTATTCTTCATGCTCTTCTAATTATTCTATTGGTTCTTCCCGTTAGTCAGGTTGAAGTTGGGATTCTAGAAAGTGAAACCATCTTTCTTCTATCAACATACGTTGTTCATCAAGCTCTCTTTCTTTGTCTTTAATTTGTCTATTGAGGACCATAATTTCATTGATCTCACTAATTAGGAGTTCATATTTTTCTTGTTGTAACTTGTCTAGCTATATTTTTTATCATTTTGTATAGAGGATCTCTTTGTATTGGATGTAGAGAGTCATTAGCTAGTATGTTCATTGAACATGCATAATAATCTCCATCATCATCATCATCATCAATATAGTGATTATTTGGATCATACTCAAAATCACTAATAACATAATTAGTATATTCATTTGATTCTATTAAGATATCTCCTAGTTCAAAAGTAGTGTTTTCATATACTATAAAATCATAAGATTTTTCAAATAAATTACGTTGAATAATGAAATTAAATTTGTGAGGATATTTGGGTTTTCTCGAACAATTTGTAGAAAGGAAATTTCCTTGACAAAGGAAAAATTGGATGGATTTTATATCTTGCTTAGTTTTCCTATGTTTGAACATCCCTCAGAATATTCTACCAGTGTTTTTTGAACATCATTATTTTTTAGGTTTTTATTAACAACAATGGTGCTGTTTAGGTTTTCTATAGGAGTGTCTATTGTTTGAGGATTTAAAATCATGGTCTTTGGGGTAGATTTCTTAGTAGAAGGATTTGCCTAATTTCTTTTTTCTTTCTTTCATTTTTTATGCCTAGATATCCTAACATATTATTTTATTAGTATGCTTAATATATTGTTGAATTTCACTAAAATTCATTTTTTCTACTAATCTCCCATGTCTATATAGGTCTTGTTGGTTTTTTTTATAAAAAATAGATGAAAAGCTTCAATTAAATGTTCTTTAGTTGTCCAATCATGTGTTAGCATTCCTCTATAATACCAATCTTTCATTATAGTAAAGAAAGGTCTTATATCCTTAATATTATCTAATTTAGCCCTAAGAAACTTCTTTCTATATTGATCATCATAGTTAGTTTTATCTCTTATAAATTGTTTAGTAATAACACTGATGAAGAGTATGGGAGGTTCTTCTAAAAGTTGGATCCTAATTTTTGGGTTAATTTGGTTTCACTAACAATGTAAGTTTTCTAAAAAGTTGAATACACAATTCTGCATTGCATGTTTTGTTGATTTTCTTTCTAGGACAACTTGGTAGTTAATTGATCCATTGATTCTATCAATAACATTTTGTCATTCATGTAATTCTAACCCATCCATCCTATAATTTGGATCCCTTTCACTCATCATTTTAGAAGAGACCTAAGGATATTCTTCTTCTTGGCTAGCTTCTTCTTCTTCATAATCCATGACTTATGAGGATCCCTCATTAACATTAATTAATTTTTCTTTTCCTTTTTGTTCAAGTGTGGATTTAGTATATCTATTTTTTTATTGATGATTGTTTTATGGATTCTTTTGGAGGAGATTCTACATTTATACCATAAGCTGGCATTTCATTGGCTTTGTTCGAACTTGCATTATTTTGTTTTGGCACTTAGCATTTGATAGGAATTTCTATGTGATCTACCTTCTTCTATTTTTAACTACTTCATTAAGGCATATTTTAGAAGTAAACAATTTAGAACTAAGGTGAGATTTTGCTTGGTTTTAATGTTTAATAGTGTCTGTAGGTGAGTTGATGGATAGTTTTTGGTAGATGATATGAGTTGTTTCAACTGCTTTTTGTTGCTTTACAGAATTTACACTTTAGGTTTGCACATGTTCTTTATTAAAATTTTCTTCAGAACTTTCTACTTTCCTATTCATGTTGATTCTAAGTAGAGAATCACATTCTACATAATGATATGCAATTCCATGTCTTAGGGTAGATGGATGGGTGTGGAATCTATCTATTTTTGGTTCTATGCATTGTGATGTTTCTACCTACATGGGTTTAGTTTTTGTAGAACTATCTCCTTCAAGGATTTTCCCAACATCAATTTTTATTCCTAATTCTTCAAACAAAGCTTTTAATCCTTTTCCTATTTTATCTTTAGGTTTTGATTCAAGTTTAGGCTCACTAATTCTAAAAGATCTATGCTAGAAAATTAGAGTAGTAGAAGGTTTATGTAGAATGCTTTTACTACTTGATTCAAGAAGATCATTTATAATAAAAGGATCTAGTTTAATGAACCTTGATGTTTTAATAATGAACTTATAGCATTTTCTACCTGACTCGTCTAGTTTTTCTAATGGGATAAAATCATAGAAATCTTCTATAGTGTCATCTAAGGATAGAGTGTGTGAATTCGAAGATCTTCAATGTTGATATTTATACCATATTCTATATTGAATGATCCTACTTATATGGCTTATTGTCTAAAGGGAAGGAGAGTTTTTATGCTAGTGGTAGAAAAAAGCTTAAAACATAATCTAGTTTCTATAGGTGTGTATACACTACCATAATGCATTTCTACTAGAATATAAACTCTAAGCATTAGAGAATCATATAGGTTTTTGTCTTTGAGGGAAAGCATGAAATTGGGAAGAGTGACTACGAGCACATTTCCTTCTAATCTATCCCTTTCTTGTGTGATGATAGCGTCTTCAAAATTTTTAAATCTTTTATCCACTAAGGGTATCTAGTATGAGTTTTGTAGGTAATAATTGAAGTGGGGGTGAATGTGGATATCAAGTTCTACTATATGAACATAGTTATAACCTTTTCATTTCCATTCCTCAACCTCCCTCAAGGAAAAAAAGGAGATCAAGATTGGATGAAGCCTAGTACCAAATATTTCTAAATTGAATTCACTATAATGCATAGAAAGGAATGACTGCATCAAATGTAGGCTACTAAGCAAGTAAATCTCATGTTGTTTCGGGAGTAGTGCTAAAGTAGAACATGAAGTAGCAGTGCAATAGTGAGATAAATGACATGTATGAAAAGGTACTTGGAAGAGGCTTGGTTGAAGCCATGAGAAGTAATAGGAGAGCACTCAATGAATTAGACTAGGTATAGCAATGCAACTTACTTTTCCATTTCTTGGTCTTATTGCATGCTTTATGCCTCCATCAAATCAACAAGAACAATAAGTATTTAAGAACAACAACAAAAAACACATGACAACTAGGACCATAGAACACATAGTAAGAAAGATATGTTTCATGAGGTCCTATTTGTCCTACATGTTTTTTTGTTGTTCATGGAAACTTACCATGCTTGTTGATTTGGCATAGGCATAAATCATGCAGTAAGGTTGAGGAATGGCAAAGTAAGTCATGTTTCTGTACCAACTCTAGTTCATTAATTGTTCTCCTCTCAGTTCTCATGGCTTGATCCAAGACTCTTCTAGGTACCTCTTCATACACATGTCATTTATCTCACTATTTCATTGCTACTTCATGTTCTATTTTACCATCACTCTTAAAATAGCATGAGATCTACCAACTTAGTAGCCTACATCTAATGTAGTTGTTTCTCTCCATGTATTTTAGTGAATGAGATTTAGAGACTTCTATTTCTAGACTTCATCTAATCTTGCTCTCTTTTTTTACATTTGGAGAGATTGAGGAATGGAAACATAAGGGTTACAACTATGTTCACATCACTAAACTTGACATTCACATTTATTGCCACTTTAATTATCACTTAAAAAATCCATACTGGATATCTTTAATAGATACTCTCCCCAAATTCACTCCCTCTCATAGAGATAAAAACCTCTATGACTCCTTAATGCTTATAGTCTATATTCCAATCAAGATTCATTATGAAAGTTTTTATGAAACAATAGAAATAGATTATGTTTTAAGCTATTCTCTATTAGTAGCATAAAAACCCCTTTCACATTTGGATAGCAAGCCATTTCAGTAAGATCCTCTAACATACAATACGACATAAATATCTACATAGAAGATATTTCAATTCACACCCTTTATCCTTAGATAGATGATATCCTAGAAGATTTATATGATTATATCCCATCAAGAAAACCAGGTGGATCAGATAGAAAATGCTATAAGGTCAATCTTAAAACACCAAGGTTCACTGAACTAGATCCTTTTGTTGTAGGCAATCTTTTCAAATTAAGTAGTAAAAGTATTCTACATAAACCTCATACTACCCTAATTCTCCATTGTAGATCTTTCAAGATTAGTGAGCTTGAAATTGAATCAAAATCCAAAGATAAAATTGAAAAAAGATTAAAAGCCTTGTTTGAAGAATTAGGAATAAAAACTGATGTTAGGAAAATCCTTGAAGGAGAAAGTTCCACAAAATCTATACCCATGGAGGTAGAAACATTAAAACCCTTAGAGAAAGAAATAGAAATAGACATATCTTGTACTCATCCATTATCTCTAAGGCATAGAACTACTTATCATTTCACAGAATGTAATACCCTACTCCACATCAATATGAATAGGAAAGTAGAAATTTTTGAAGATGAGTCTAATAGAGAACATGTACCAACCCAAGATGTAAATTTCACAGAACATCAAAAATTAGCTAAAATAATTCATATCCTCTATAAAAAATTATCTATTAACCCACCTATAGACACTATTAAACTTCAAATCTGGGAAAAGTATCACCTGAGTTCTACATTGTTTACCTCTAGAAGATGCCTTACTAAAGTACTCAAAACACAAAAAACATAGATATGATAGCAACTGCTATAAAATGCTGGGTACCAAAACAATCAACTATAGTCCTATGAAAGCTAATGAGATCCTAGGTTATGGTACAAATGTATAATATCCTCCATCTAAATCCACACAACATGACTCATTTGGACCCTCTAGAACATCTAGATATATTAGAACCAAAAGGAAAAGGAAAATTAATTAATGCCAATGAAGGATTCTCACAAGTTATTGATTATGAAGAAGAAGAAACTAGCCAAGAAGAAGCTCATCATGCCCATCCCAATCCTAAAGAATTTGTTCAAGTCTCTTCTAGAATGATGAGTGAAAGGGATCCAAAATATATCATGGATAGGCTAGAACCACATGAATGATAAAAGGTTATTAAAATAATAAATGGATTCATTGACCACTAAGATGTCCTAGAATGAAAATCAACAAAACATGCAATGCAAAATTATGTATTTAGCTTTTTAGAAACCTTACATCATTGGTGGAACCAAATTAACTTAGAAATTAGGATCCAAGTTTTAGAAGGACCTTCCATACTCTTCATCAGTGCTATTACTTAAGAATTTATAGGAGATAAAAATGACCATGATGATGAGTATAAAAAGAAGTTTCTTAAAGCTACATTAGATAAAATTAAGGATATAGGA
Source organism: Gnetum montanum (assembly GCA_015680685.1). Classification (NCBI taxonomy): domain Eukaryota; kingdom Viridiplantae; phylum Streptophyta; class Gnetopsida; order Gnetales; family Gnetaceae; genus Gnetum; species Gnetum montanum. The sequence continues at coordinate 81,934 of MNCI01026654.1, forward strand.
TCCTTCTTTTCTAAAATGAAAGGTTGGTATTATAAAGGAAAGATAACACATGAAAAGATAGTGAAAGAACATTTAATTTGAGCTTTTCCTTTGCCATTTTTAAAAAAATACCAACAAGACCTGTATTGACATGATTTATTAGTGGAATTAATGAACTTTAGTAAAATTAGGCAATATATTGAACATACCAATAAAATAATATGTTAGGTTATCAAAGCACAAATAAAAATGAAAGAAACTAAAAAGAAATTAGGCAAACATTTCTATCAAGAAATATGCCCCAAAGACCATGGATTTAAATCTTCTAAGGAGAGATACTCTTACAAGAAGCATAAAAAATGTTGTTGCTATCAAAATAAAGCTTAAAAAAATGGCATCCAAATAATACTAGTATGGTCTCCCAAGGAATTTTTAAATGTAGAAAAACCAAACAAGATAAAAACTCCATTCAATTTTTTCTTTGTCAAGGTAACCAACTTACATGAAATTATCCAAAAAAACATAATAATCCTCGTGAAATCAAATTCATTACTCAACATAATCTATCTTAAAAATATTATGCATTTATAGTAAATGAAAATACTACTTTCAAACTAGGGGATATTTTAATAGAATTAGATGAATATTCCAATTATGTCATTAGTGATTATGATTATGATCCAAACAATCATTACACTGATGATGATGATGATGGAGATTATTATGTATGCTTAATCAATACTCTAGTTGATGAGACTTTGGATCTTATCAAAAGATATCCCTTATAAAAAATAATAAAGAAGTAGCTAGACAAGTTCTAGGAAGGGAAAGCTAAACATTTAATTAGTGAGATCAATCAAATCATGGTCCTCAATAGGAAAATTAAAGTCAAAGAAAGGAAACTTGATAAAAAATGGATGTTGATTGAAGAAAGATGGTTCTACCAAAAATCTCAACCACACTCTGATGAATGGGAAGAACCATCAAAATAGCCAAAAGAGGAGCATGAAGAACAACTTCAATCTTAAAACTTCCAACCAACAAAGCTTTATGAATCAATCATTCACGTAGATGGCATTCATTCAGATGGTTACACAAGAGATTGATGAATTAGAAAGAATTAAATAATGTTACCAATGACAATAATATCAAGAAGAGAAATAGACAATGCCTATGCTATGAGTAAGTCAAATAGCTAGGCAAACACTAGTTTACCTATATACATTCTCTTTATAAATATTAAACTCTATAAGGCTTATCCTATAGACATTTTAATAGACTCATGTGCTGAAGTATCTATAGCTAAGTGTCATATAATATCATCCCATATATGGGAAGAATGTCCTAAAACATATATCAGATATAATACTCAAAAAGTAGGCAGCCAACATAAAGTAGAAAATCCTATTAGAATGCCTAATGGAAAAATCATCACATTCATAGTCATCCACTATGAAATGAGATCTTATGATCTTATAGTAGGGACAGATAATTTAGAATCTTTAGAATCCTACACAATTGGGCCTACCTACATAATGATATCTGAAATAAACTTGTAAAGATAATTAGATTCCACTAGTTAGTTATTCTACTCAACTAACCACAAAAAAGGAACCTAATAACCAATGGTTAGTTAATAGTATTTCTAAATTAGAAACTTGATTTTCTCAAATAAAAATGGATTTGTTAATTTTATCAAGTGATGATCCAACTATATTTAGATATAAAAAAGAGCATTAATGTACCATTGAATTTAACGATAGTGTCAAAGTCAATACTAAAGCTCATCACATTGGTGTTGGTACATTTTGGCCATTTCATCGAACAAAGATATGAGATGATTGAAACCTTCAAAATATTTCATTAGAACTATTGAAATGGCAAGATGTAGGTTGAAAAGGTATTGATTCTTTTCACTCGATAAAAAATATTGGATGAGATGGGTTGCATCTATTCTCCCTAATATTAATTCTTCAAATGGTCAGTTTTATGCAAAGCTTCATTTTTGGTTCAATTACTGAGGAGTTGAGCAAGTGTAAGAGTATGGTGTTTCTTGATTTGAGTTCAAATGAGCTTACTGGAAACATTCCTACACATCTCCCAATTCCTTGCATAATGAATGTACCTTAATGTCAGTGGTAATTCTTTGGCAGAAAATGAGGGCTCACTTTTTATTTAAATTAATTTGGGATGGGAGATTTTCCATCAAACCTGTTAATTTCCGCATTCAAAGATAACATGAGGCATAAGATGAGAGAACAAATCATCCATAGGCAACCATATTACGTAAATGAATACAAACTGATCTAAAACAGAGTTACCGCAAAATCATCGTAGTTATATCTTCTAAGAAATTCTTGGTTGAGTGACAAACATATTCCATTAAGCCTAAGAGGCTGAACATCCACAATGCTATCTGGAAACATATGCTAGTTGCAGCCTTGTATCATCACTATTTCCAAAGACTTGAGACACCCTTCAATCCTAGCAATGGTTCTAAGGTGGTCAAAACCAACTACACTAAGCTCTGAAAGTTTGAAGACTAACTGCATGTGGATAGATTCAACCATCGTACATGTATTCATGATGAGCCATCTCATGTTTAAAATATTTGCTAGTGTGGATAGCAATCCTTTCAATGGAGGGAAATCTACAATCTCCTAAAGTACCAAATTTTTTGAAGTTGTAGATAGTTGAAGGCAATTGCTGTAAATTCTAGAAATCGCATATAAGTAGGTATCCCAGTTGCTGAAGGTTCCCTAGATATTCAAGAAGCTATTACAGATGGCCAACACAAGTCCTACCACTTTGCTGCAGCCTAGCAACGTGCTCAATAGCAACGTCAACCCAAAAATTAGCAGAAATTCATGGCCTGCATCAAGCCCTAGCGATACCACCGTTACTGACGAATCTGAAAGAACTTAACCGTGAACCATCACTAAGGATTTATAGGAAGATGTGGCAGCTACCAGGGAACCATGCGTAGAAGTAGTTTCAACTACTGCGGTATTTTTTGGAGGTGCAACTTGCATGATGAGTTCAGCGGAGGTGTGGCTGCACATTGCAGAAGCTCATTGAGCAAAATCAGTAGCTGGCTAAACAACAAAGCACCTCCTCCACAAATATTTTTAACGTTCTTACTTTTGATAAGGCATATTTTCATGTTTTGAAAAAATAAACTCATCGGTTGTTCCCCCAATCCATTTTCATTCTACTACATCCATTTGTAAAGTTCTAGTTTCTTCACTAGACATTGAGGTCTCTTCTTGTAAAAATGAAACATTTCTACAGCTTTGTGACTTAACTAGAGGTAAACATTGGATGCAAATATTGTATACCCCTATGAATTCTTAAGGAAAAAGTATTATAAGAAAAAATAAAAAAGAAGAACTTGTTGAATATTTATCTAATATCCTACACTTTTCAATTGTAGCTTATCGGTGGTTACAACCACCCAAAATTTTTGTAACTTACCTAACTTGTTGGGCAAGTTGCTTGGGAGAGAAGTTAGCAAAGATATTTTTAATGTAACTACCTTTTGAGACCTATAAAAAGGATTCAGGGGTAAGAAGAAATATCATCACAAGGGGGGACAATACAACACTTTTGAGAAGACATTGATATCACACTTTCAAAGGCTACTAGCTAGCACTTGGGCTCTCACTTGGAGACACCCTTTGGGTCTTGGGAGAAGAGCATTTGTAAAGAAGAAAGTATGAAAGATTGCTTGTAAGATGACTTGCTAAAGAAAAGATTTCAGCCTCTTTGTCATGGTCCTATGAGTTATGTTTTTTTTTATTTTTTATTTTGTTTAGATTGATTAGCTAGTGGTTTAGATAGTATCATCCTTGGCAAGCAATTTTGGGATTTTTAGATTGCTCTTATTATTCTTGTTGCCCGATAAAAAATTTCTGTTAAAATTTTGCCATAGAAGCGCTTGTGTTTAAAAGCCTTAAGAGCATTTTAGTAGTAAATTTTATTATTGTGCAACGTATAAGAACTGCTATTGAGATCGTTGTAAGAGAGCCTCTGCTTGTAGTCATGCCGTTGAACGATTCAATAGTTAAGAGGGTTCAAAAAATCTTTGGTATTTTGATGGGACCAGAATCACTTCTTTTTATCTTTAAAGTGAATCTCCGTGGTATTTCAATCAGAAATTGTTGAGTCTTTTGAAGGTTCTGTTGAATGCAATTGTTGACATCCATTATCTAGCCAAAATGGAGTCTCGTACATGATNAGAGTTTTGCTCAAATGTTTTTACAAAATTTTATTTGTTACAAGTAGGTATTATAAGGATCGCATAGACTAGGCAATTGAACAAAATAGGAACTCTCAAAAACTCATAGTACTTGACAAAGTTGGCTGAATCTCTTATTGATAAGTCATTTGTAGTTTACACACAATGCAATCATTTCATTTTCACAACTGCACACCGCAACAGCACACACACATACTCACATTAACTATTGAGTCTATTTGGAGGTATCTAGGCCTTGGTGTTGCCAGAGACCAACAAGCACCTAAATCCTGTTCGAGGACACTCATTGGCAGTTGCGTCCCAAATGGTCGCCAACAATTGGGATCCCTTCTTCACTAAAAGTAGAATGTGAATAAGAAATTAAACTATTGCTAGAAAAGAAACTTATCCAACTTAGCAATAGTATGTTCACTTGTGCCACCTTTTATGTAAATACGAGAGTAGAGTAATTAAGGTGGAAAATGCTTGGTCATTTACTATAAACCTCTTAATGATTTGATATAGTTTGTCTAGCTTCCTATTCCTAATAAAGATGACCTTTCTCAAATATTTCTGATACTAATGTTTCCTCAAATTTTGTTATGAAGTTAAGATTTTAGGACATCCAAATTCATCTTGAAGATCATTGGAAAACAACCTTCATAATTCCAAGAGCTCTCTATGAATGGACAATCCTACACTTTAGTATCAAGACTACCCCCTATATTTTCCAAAAATGAATGGATCGTATCTTTAACAAATAACCTTTTATTTTAGTATACATAGATGATATTTTAATTATGATTAAAAACCCTCAACTACATGTAGAGCATCTCCAAATCTTTAAATAGTTTGTTTATGAAAATGAATTAGGTCTTTCTCCAACAAAAATGACTAATGCTCAAAGCTCTATCCAATTCCTAGGAATAGATATACAAAATTGGACAATTCCACTACAACCACATATCCTAGAGTCAATAAAAATTTTTCCTAATGTGATTCAAGGTAGAACACAAATACAATGGTTCCTAGGTTGTGTAAACTATGTTTCTAGGTTGTACAAACATTTAGCACTAGACCAAAAACTTCTAAATGTATAGCTTAAACAAAATCCTCCTTGGCGCCTGAAACACATACCTATAGTCTCTGATAAAAAGAACCAATGCACTAATCTCTAGTGATCACAATTATTCATAGATGGTAAGCTACTTTTAGAGATAGACACTTCATAGAAATTCTTGGGTGCTAGCCTCAAAGAATAAAAGTATAATGTTATATGTATATGTAGGTACACATCAAGAAAATTTACAAAGTCCAAACTTAATTACCACAATAACCACAAGGAATTGTTGGCTATTATCAAATGTATAAAAAAATTTCGGTTGTTTTCATAGAATACCCATTTTATCATCTAAAGTGACCTTAGATATTTTAATAAATATTTAAGTAGTAAAGCTTTAAATAAAGTTGCACACACAAGACTTATTTAGTGGGCTTTGTATTTAGCAAATGTTTATTTTTCTACTAAATATATTAATGATAAGCATAATAGTTTAGTGGAATTTCTAATAAGAGAGTAGTAACTCTCTTAGAACTGTTTGTCTATTTTCATAGATTTGTTAATAAGGGAAGGCTAGACTTTAAGGTCTTTCCAACATCTTAGGTATTATAATAGGAATAAAACTCAAATGGAAATTCTTCTTCAAGAAACCTTTTAGGACCAGTGGAAAGAAAGTTACAACTAGTTTATCTAAGATCTATCTTAAACATCACAATCGTCATAGGTATACACTATTAGTTACCATGCAAGTTTAACTGATCTAGATCCTAATCAAAAAATCTAATTCTATACTAGGATGGAGGTGCATATTCTTTATTTTCTTCCTTAGAACACACCTTTAATTAAATTAGGTATCAACCATCCTCTTTTCCTATATACAAGATTGAATTAAATACCTAGATAATTCCAAATGAAACCTTTTAGTTATGGTGGAATTAGTTTGGTCATATGCCTTCCTATTATCACCCTTCCTATCCTAACTATCTTTATGAATGATGGAATGAACCTAATGGAGATTACCTCTTCTGTGGAAATTTCCAAGCTAGGAGTCCATATATCAAAATATTTTCTAAACCACTAGAATATTTTATCACCTCCTATATTTCCAAATCTCTTGATTAGAATGCCCCATATTGGTTTTCCTTCTATCATGAAGTATATACCCTAAACCCACATGACATTAATTGGCATTGTCTCATCCATTCACTAGTGCCCTACACTCTAAAAATGACATGTTTAGATCCAAGGATGAATATCATGCATTGGTATGGAGACTCTATCAAATCTTGATATATTTTTGGGGTTTCTTCTTCTCCAATAAAACTAGATGTTTGGAATTCACCTCCACCAAATGATGAAGTTAGTTTACATGGGATCAATTAAACATGCCTTCAATCATTCCATGCATGAACTCTATCTTGTTAAGAACCTCCATCGATGATTTCATATAAAATGTAGAGGTTGATGCTTAGGGAAGAGGTTCATGCACTACAAGAAGTATAACCATCAACTAAAAATTAAAAATCAAATTCAACATAAAACTATATGATATAACACATAAAATAAAATTCATAAATACTTGGAACACCATGCACGATGTTAGCATGAGGTACATCATTAAATTTTAAGTGTTAAAATATGACATCCAAGGCCTCTAATGCTTCATTGGACATTGATTCAACCCCGTCTTATTACCTTAGTGCCTCCTCCTCTTGCCATTTTCTCTCTACCTCTACTACAGCCTTGACTACAAGTTCTTGAACTTTACCTAAAAGAATGGTAAAGGCAAGATGTTGAACAAGTGAGTAATTTTACCTAAAAATAATATAATAAAATAAATATGCATACAACATAACATAAAATATATATAAAATAACATAAAAACCAAAAAACTAAAATGCAACTAAAACATAGTTGATATAATGTGATGGCCCTAACCAATCCCAAGAGAGATCTTTTTTTTCATTGGTTGCTTCATAACTATAATGATCTTCTCACCCAATGGCTACTTCAACTTTACCTTGGCTATACCATCAATCTCTACATGCAACTCCTTAACTTTTTAGGCATTCGCATAGGAAATATGGGGTTCAATCCCCATGTTTTTAGGGGAATAACAATTTACACCATTAAATCTTTTAGTGATAATAGAAAACAATTTCCTAATGTTCTCCACTAGTGGATTTTGAACCTACATGGCTAGAATGAAGTGTTTCACCCAAGGTTTAGAAAATTGGAATGTACATCACTAGGAATTCCATGAACCTCATTAGATATGCAACAAAAAATTTAAAATGCATATGGCTTATCATCTCAAGATTTTTCTAGAATTTTAGGATCTCATCCTATAGCCTAGAGACCAAGTGAGTAGCCTAGTTGAATTAAGCATCCTCGATGAGAACATTCTTCATGGCCTAAGCCTTTTGAATATAAAGGATATTTTTCTGTGAAAACAACATGGGAAACACTCTAAAATAGAACAATGGATACATCTTGTTAGCCTCTACAACCTAACACTACTCTAGAGACAAACCACCACTACCACGATGAGTGTTTAGCCATTTTCCCACCTTGTTCTTGTGATCCACCTCTTTGCCTATCTTTGTGGAAACTTTGATGCCATCACAAGGTATGCTAAAGAGGTCTTTGAATGTAGATTTATTAATGGATAAAGTGACAAGTACATCATGAACATGAGAGATGAATTTCTTGACTCATTTGGCAAAGGAGTCAATGATAGTCACAATCTCTACTATAGGCATGGATGGATTAGAAACCATAAAAAGATTGAAGAAACCTACATTGATAATCTTTTCTTAGATCTCCCTAAGTACTCTACTAGCTAGCCACTCCTACACTACATCTACTTCATCCCACATAAGGATAAGTGTCTCCTTTTCATGTCCTAAAGTAATCATGTGAATAGTAGATTTTAGCACAAGCTCTGCAACATAACATGGACAACCAATTAGCCTTCAAGCAAGACCACATCACATAGGACAAATAAAGAAAATAATAATAAAAATAATAATAATATATAACAAAAGATATATTAAAAATTAAGTACATAGCCAACATAGCCAAAATTGTAAATTAAAATCATAATTACATAGCCAAAATCAATTAAAATATTAAAGTCTAGGTATCCAGAAAAAAACACAACTAAAGAACATTGACATTAATAACAAAAAAATTAAATATGAATATTTTAAGTTGCTTACTTAGTCAAAGCAACATTGGGGCCTTGAAAACCACAAGTGCATGAGCACTTAAGTCTAGAATGCTCCACCAAGCATGAGTGGTCCCATTGTCCATACCCTAGTAGTAGGCTTGGGAGTACCCTAATGTATATCTACCTACCAAAATAATCTTTTAGATGCTCCAATACCATAAACCTCATGGATGTACCTTGAGAAAAAGCCTCCAAGGTAGTATGGGCCAAGGGTAAGACTTGGTCATTTTTTATCAATCTATCATAATCTACCCTATACTTCCATCACATAAATTAAATTTAATGTAACCAAGTAGTCTAATAAAAATAAAGATGAATAAAAATTAGGAAAATACTTATGCTTGTAGGTGATAGAAAGTTCCTACAGGATTTTGGAACAAAGTGTTAACATGGTGACCTATCATCAATGTGTTTTTGGCATTATATTGAGAAAACTCTGGCATATTCCAAATATGGAATAACTTGTGCATTCCTAGAGTATACATTCCATTATGAAAATCATCCTCCACATGAGTGTTACGATTATCCACAATGAATTTGGCCATGAGACTAGTGGACCAGGGTAGTAAAGTCTCTACAATAATGGCTACGATATCTGAGGCCAAGCATGACCATAAAATCATGCTAAAATGATTAAGAAGGAAGGCCAAGAATACTTTGTCCCTAGGCCTAAAAAAATGGACCATGATCTAGGATAATATTAGTGCAAAAAATATTATCCTAGGATGCTAATATAACATAGAATCCCAACCAGCTCAATGACCACTAAGATGGGTTTCAAGAAGGCCTTGCACAACCGAAAAATAACCATTACAAAACATTGCATGATCAAGAACAAAAATTTAAAAATTCCTAATAAAATTACAAACATGATTTCAACATTCTCCCATAAAATTTAACAATTCAATTTACAAGTTACTATCATTAAAATAGAAAACAAAATTTAACTAAAATCAAACAAGAAACAAATGGTCTATTAACAATTGATGACAATCTCATGGTAGAAATGTGCATGAAAAATTATAGAAATTTTATGTCAAATATTGAAACTATGAGAATAATCTTGTAATGAGTTTCAACCCATGATTAAAAATGGATTAAAATTTCAAACTTGAATTCAATGAAAATTTATACTAGGAATCTTAGTTTACAATGAAACAGTTGCACTAAAAACTCTAGGAGAGCTAGGTAAAATTTCAAAAAAAATTAAAATTTATTGAAAATAAACATAAAACATGTAAATAACCATTAAAATCCAAAACCACTAACAATAAAACTCAAAAATTATACTATACAATCTCGAAGGCTTGCAATTTCAATAGCTAAAACTACAACTATATAGGTTAGTTCTTACTAACAAAAAAATGATAAAATTTTACCAAAAAAATCATTCTAAGTCTATCTAGTATAAATACACATAAAACAAATCCTATCCCAACATTACAATAGTGAACATAAAAAAATTTTAAAAGCAACCCAAAATCCCTTTGAATTTTTTCTCAAAAAAACCCAATTTGTAGTAAAACCATTGAAAAGTTTTTTAAAAAATTCAAAAAAATTACAAAACCAATGTAAGACCCTCCCACATACTTCTAGAAATACCCAAGAGGCTAGGAATTTAATGAAAAAACTACTAAAGTATATATTGTCGATTTTGGAGGAGTAAAAAAAGTTCAAAATCAAAAAATCACTATGCATTGGTCTATTGAAAAATCATAAAAAAGTAACCATAGTTCCAAAATTAGTTATTCAAATTTTTTTACTATTTTTAAATAGTGTACAATAAAAATATGTCATAAAAAATTAAAAATTTTACATTGGTTTCTTAAAAAAAATTGGAAAGTGTCACTACTTTTTCAATAAAAATAGTGAAAACGCATAGGATGAGTTTGAATAAAAATTTAAAATTTTGTAGAAGAAGGACCTAAGGCCAAAATAGTAATGTGAACACATTGAAATAGCCTAAATGCAACATTTAATTCATACAAAGTAAAAAATTTCATAACACACATGATCTAGACACCATAAAATGCCTAAATATTTGATCAAAGATCAACAAAAAATGGTTAAAGAAGGGTACTTGGAAATCATGTTGGATGATCATTCACCTATGGATGGTCTTGGAAGGTAATAAATACCTTTGGCAGCAATGTTTACCTCCTCTAGGGCTTTGTTCTTGCTCATTCCTCCTTGTCTCTTCAACATCTTAGGTACGTAAGCATAAAAACCTTCAACTCCTTTATACCTCTTGCAATTGTGCTACCTTTATGATGAAGTGTGGAAAAACTATGATGAGAATTCATGGGATGTATGCCAAGAATAGTTGATAAACCTCAATACCAATTGAGTCCTATGAAGACTAGGATAGGAAGAATGATTTGCATAAACTTTTGCAAAGAAAAAGCCTTCCAACACTTATGCACTAGTGTCATAACGATCATGCCCAAAACTCCCACATAGCACCCAAAGGATTCCATGTTCACATATAAAAAGTAAAAACTATGTTGAGTTTGTGAAAAATTTAATGCCTGATGACAATTTAAACTTGGGTGGACCCCACTAGGTGACTTCAAAATAAACAAATTAAAATTCTAATACAATGGGATTTATAACTTCCAACAAAAGATACAATGGGATTAATGCCCAAATAAGCCTTGCAATGAGTTCCAAGAACCTACCGTGACCAAGACACACCTTCTAGTTTCCCATCCTTAGTACATTGGAGCCAATGAAACTCTATCCAAAATTGGAAATAAAATATTAAAAACAAAGGATTTTGAGCATCAAGAAAGGCCAAAACACATGTAACATAAGATATTTTTTGATTACTATGCTAGCTAAGCAGAAAAGTATGTTTGCTAACATAGTTTTACTGAGGATGAAAATAATCAACATTAACTAGAGCTCCAATCAACCTCAAAATAACCACATCAAGCCTAAACCTCTGGTAGCTTTAGAACTTCGTAGAACCTATTGAAAGATTTTAAAATCCATTATTCTTGAGAAAATACACTAGAAAAGGAAAAAACTACACTAGAGAGTGTATCTTTCTAGATATTAACCATCATAGAAATTAATAAAGCATTAAACAACCTTCAAAATGGCAAACCCTAGCCTCCATACCTTCCTAGAGTCCATGGTGACCTTGGAAAGCCAAATAATAAGTTAAAAACAAATAAAAACTCATGAAAACCTAAGAGATATGATAGAAGAGGCCAGAAATATAGTAGCCATTGTATATTTTCTTAAAAAATCTAAGAATAAGCTATCAACTAGTTAAATTGACCTTTAAATGCATCAATTTAACCCCAAAACCTTGTTGAAACCTTTGATGGCCATTAAACCCTGAAAATTGAGTTAAAATGGCCAAAATTAGTCATCTTGTTCAAAAATATAGTGGAGGCATTGAAAAATATGCTGGCCAATGTAATTTTTAGAAGTGGAAAAATCAAGGTTCTAATGAGCTTTAGAATCAATAGTTTTGAGCCTAAACCATAGCTGTAAATAGCAACAACCCTAGGAGCCCAAAACCTAGTCGATTGACCCTTCAAACTATTCAAAAACCAAGATTTCATTAAAACTATGCTTGCTAGCATAGTTTTTATTTCCAAGGCCAATTTGACAATCTAGTCACATTTTGAATTACCTAAAACTTGACTAGAGAAGCCTAGAACCATTGAGCTTGAAACCAACTGCCATTTGATCTTACTTTAGGCATGAATACATTGGAACTAGGCAAAAATACACTATCTAGTGCATGTTAAAGATCTAGGGTTCCAAACTTCACTTTCATTAACTTATTTTGACCTCCAAATGACCATTCGATAACCTTGACACTCCTACCCTACCCTAAGAATTTGATAGAGAAATAATTTCAAACTTGAGACATCATAAATCAATTTTTTATATAAAACTACACTAGAACTAGGGAACAATATGTCGGCTAGTATAGTTTTCAGCTTTTGGCACCATTTGGGACCTTTAGGAGGTCAAATTGACATCAAAGTTAACCAGTTTCCACTCCCAGTTCAATGCCCTATTAATCTAGGTGACTAGAACTCCAAAACTAGTCCTAATGAACCTTGGAAATTACATTTTATCAAAAAATACATTGGATCTTGTCAAAAATACATTATCCAGCATATTATTTATGTGTTCTAAGGTATTTTTCTAAAAGAACCTAATTTTTTCCTCAAAACAAGCTTAAAATAACCTCCCCAAGTGTCCAAACTCTTCCATCAACCTTGAAGCCCTCCATTGTGGCCTGCTAAGGCATAAAACTAGAAAAATGTAATCCTAATTGATCACTATTGATCATTTTTTAATACATGTTAGCCACCTCAACTAGTCTAGCCTTGTTCCATTGTGTTTTGACTTGATTTGACCTTGTTTCCTATTATTGACCATCATTGTTGGCTTTATTTTTATCATTTTCACATCATTTGGCATTTTTCCACTACTTGTTTCTATCATTTGACATCATTTAACCTTAGTTGACTTTATTTTACATTATTTTATGAAATTTGACATTTGTATGACCTTTTTGGACATTTCTTGACAACATTTGATGGGGCTTGACCATCATTTGATCCCATTTGATCATCATTGAACCTTCATTTGGCCTTATTTTACATAATTTAGCCTTTTTCACCCTATTTTCTTTAACCTACCTTTTGTTACCTTTAGTGATCATGTTTGAACCTTATTTGGCCTTTGAGTTAATATGTTTTAACTTATCCATGCATTATTACTATACTATTTTACTTTACTTTGATATTTTTTTCTCATTTTATCACACACGTTCCACTTAATGTGCTTATGATTAATGTGTATTATTGATTATGAACACTTGGAAGTAACTTAGTTTACCTTTGAGCTTATGTGGACCTCATGGTAATGTTGAATGATTTGTTGACCTCAATTACTTAGATCTTGAGCTTGAGAGCCTAGTCTACCACATCACCTTTATAGAAAAAGGCTCTTGAATGGCCTAAAAACCTAGTTAAAATCTTTGACTTTAAGGTTGGTGACATTAGCAGAACTCTCTAGTTGAGATTCCTATTACAACAAACAGTGGTGAGGAGAAAAATCTAAAATTAGATTTCTCACTAGAACCTTAGTAGACTCAAAACATCACCAAGGTCCTCCAAGAGATCATTAAAGCCTTTCTTAGTCACCAAAGATTATGGCAATAGAGTCTTCAAAGTGGTCAACATGGATGGGAAGAATTGGCCAGTACGGTCAACCATTCTTATCTCAATCCTTATTACATCTAAATTGATCTTCTCTATAGGTGAATTAACACTTGACATTAATGACCTTTATAACTTATGGCAAGTGAGGTTGCATGATCTCTCTCTCTATCTCTCTCTATTAGCACAATGAATGAATTGCAAAACATTGTAAATCTAATGCACATTGCATAAATCTCTCAATGTTGTACTCATAGTAGCCTATGCTAGCCTAGCTTTCTGGTTATCTCATGTAAGCCTATGCAATGTATGGTAACAACATGTTTTCTTTGTCTTATTTTCTTGTTCTATTGGAGTTGTGCTTGTAGGATGAAGCTTGAAGGTCATCACAAAGGTGCAAATCATCATAGTAATAAGTTATCATGTGACCTTGATGTGTAAGATTGGGTTAGCTTATCTTGTCATACTAAGAGTTTATGTTTCACATCACTTCCATTATTCCTCTTGAGCCATAATCTTGTAGCATAATTATAACCTTCCTTACCCTAAACATCAATGATGACCTATGTTTTGGCACTCATGCATTATGGCCATGTGATGTTTTATTTGTCATACTTCACCATCAATTTCATTGAATGTAACACATCTCATTCAATGAGAAAACCAAATCGAGTTTAGCCTTGGCAATAAAACCTAATGAAGGTTTCACCTTGTAAGAAAAAAGAGAGAAAAATGAGGAGGAAAATTGCCAAAGAAAGTTAAAAAGCCAATGAAGCCTACAAGATAGATCAATGGCTTCAAACAAGGAAAGGGAAGAACCTAGTGGACAAAGAAGACTTGGAGTGAAATGTTGGTTCCTCAAAAATATTACCGAGTGACTAACACCTCGAAGCACAAAGAACAAAGACTTCACAATCAACAAGCATGTCTCTACCATACCACAACCATCATGTTAATATGTGGAATTCATTGTTAGCCATTGTGACCATTTCCTTACAACTAAATATAGCCTGTATCCTATATTATCTCACAATAACCTCATCTCATCATCACAAGCACTCTTCGGCATCATTCAATAGCTATAGAATCAAGCATGGGGAAAAAATGTTGGTGATAGACCTATGATGGTGTTTTGAATTCTTTGTCCATGCCTCTTGAGTTAATCCTTAAAACATCAACAAACAAGGGCCAATGAAATATCACGTAATTCATAGCCTTTGCTATTCAACTTGAGGTAAGATTTTATTGTAAAATGTGATGTTTGCAGTTCATAGGCTGCAATATCACATACTTTAACTTATTGAGGCTAAAAAATGCCTCATAAGTTATTATTATCTCACTTCCTAAGTGGAAAAAGTTATTTCATGTGTGTATTTGGGCTTGGGAAGGCTAAAAATGCTTTGGGAATAACCAAATTTTGGTTTTCCATGGGTTTTATGTTGTTCAAAGTAATTAATACGTTGGAAGCACCTACAGCTAGTGTAGGAATTGTTGGGCTTTGATTTTCACAGTAGGACTAGTGTAGTTTTCATGGAAGCCAGTGTATCTTTCTAAGGCCAATGTAGTTCTGGTGAAGGCAACATATTTTCTTCAGGCCAACATAATTTTTATAGTACCCAACACATTTTTGATGGCCTTTGTGCATCAAATTTCCACAAATAGAATAGTATGCTAGAATTGATGGCTGTCCACACTTACAAATTGCAACAATCTATTAACAATCATGATAGAAAATTTGTAGTACCAAATTAGACATCCATGGATTATTTAAACAAAGTTTCAACACATGAAAAATAATTTTTGGCAAATCTACATTTGGTTGATGATGAGTGGCAAGGTACCCCTACACTCAACTATACGAATACGAGCGTTACACATGCAATTTGGTCGAACTCTGCAGACTAAGTGCCTGCACGCCTTATGGAAAACTTAAGGTTAATCATTCATTGTCTTCTCAGACTTACTTTTATTTTTCATGGTTGTATGGTTAAGTAAGTCCGAGGTATGTGATTTTTATATCTTTTATGTTTTATCCCCTATGATAATGAGGTAAAGGGTGAAGAGACTAATTAACTAACTTTAACTAACTAACTAAGCCTTAATTAACCTAGCATCAGCATCCATTCCCACTTACCATTCACACCTTGAACCAATGCAACCTTGGTTACCAAACGCTATTCATTACTGGGATTACCAAGTGTAACGCACATGCTCAAAGTGGTTGTATTGAATGCACTTAACTATGGGAGAAGGGTTGAGAGAGATTTAATTAACTAATAAAGCATTTAGATAATAAACAATAAATAACAATAAATAAATTCCTAATTATCCTATTCCATGCACTACAAGGTTTATCCAAGAAGTTCACCTTTATTTTTGTACACAAACTTGTGTTCAGGTACAATATTTGCTCAAATAAAGATCCGTTCACTTTGGAGCTCCTACTGTGGGCACATGGAAATTATTCTATCTCTAGAGAGGCAAAAATGACAAAGTTTCTCTAAGGGATAGATCTAGACCTCTAAACAAGGGAGAGCTGCCTCTTATTTATACACTTGACAGCGCACCACGATATCACGTATGCGATATCATAGGGGATGACATGATATCGCATATGCGATATTGTGTAGGATGTGATATCACGGCTGACGAGATATTGCATACACAATATCGTGGCCCATGCGATATCATGTCCCATCATACCCCCATGACTGAATAAAAACTCATCCTTGAGTTTCTTACAAAATATTGGAAAGGTGTGGGATTACTAACTTGAATGGATCTAATGGTGAATGGGATGACATGTGAATGGATCATCATTACAAGACAAAACAAAACAAAACTCATGTTCATGACAGCAAGAGTGAATAACTTATACATTTGACATTAGTTATTTGGTAGCTGAGAGAGAAGAGAGAAGAGAAAAGAAGTTTGCTACTGCCAACGCCAAGATTGCGCCTTTCGTTGTCTATCCATAAGCGCATCATCGATCTTGCTCCTTGCATAGCTGCTTCAGCATTGATCCATTCCAAGTGGTTCGTCCAGATCCAATCCATTGCTGCATGATTGCCACATGCACACACAACACAGTCTTATATTAGCAAGGGTAAATGAATCATCATGTAATTGATACCTTGCTTTGGTAAAAGGTCCATTGGCTGGGTTGTGGTATGGCTAATGCAGGTCTAGAGATATAATAATGGTGGCTACCAAAGGTGTAGGTGTTAGGAGAAAATCAAAAAAAGTGGACTAAGACCTCCATGACTAAGAGCGAACCTCTGGTAGTGATAGAATTGAAAAAGATAAGGAATAAGAAAGATGGAGAAAAAGAGACAACTATAACGTCGATGAAATGGATGTCAAGATGGAAATGAACAAAATAGAGTGGATTGCAAAAATGTTAAGGGAAAGAATTTAACTAGTGCACCAAGTAGGAATTCCAGTGGGTCCTCTCCAAAGCATGCTCATGCTGTTAATACCCTGATAGACCCACATTCAAAGAGTTTGTAGGCTCTAGGAATGTCATTTGGAACAAGAGATAATGTCTTAACCACAAGAATTTACCAAAAAGAAAACAATGCATCCACCAAGATATACACTAATGATACAATTGGCAATGAGGAGAACAATGGAGGAAGGATGATGGAAAGAAGATAATGAAATGGAATCTCAAGAACAAGGTGGTGTACAGCCCCTTGTGTATTTTAATGATTAATGTGACTTAGTAGATCCCATTCCAAGTCTAGACTCAAACAAACCACATCCAATCACTTCACATTAATGCATTCGGCCAATCCATCCACTTGAATAACAAGAATGCCTCCCCCAAGAGCCACTACCATTCCAACAAAACAAAGGAGAAGAAAGAATGGGAAGCAAGAAGGGCCTTAGTTAGAGGAAACATGTTCATTTTAGTTCCATAACCAGTGCTTGTAGCCCATATGATTATTTCATCTAAGGGGTGTGCCTCCAATTCTCACTTTTTTCTTTCTTCTTGTTGTTGTGTTTTTTTTTTTTTGTGTGTTTTTTCCTGGGAACCACACAATGCAAAGACTTATTATTTTTATTTGCTCAGCTTCTCGATAATTGGGTAACATCAAAATAGTAAGAAAACTCAAGAAGAAAACATCCAAGCACCCAAAAGAATGGCCAACACAAATGCACCAAGATCCCTTGAAGTCACATCCTTTTCAATCCTTGAGTTCTTCCTTAGTTTGAGAAATTCTCATTCATCAATTCATTGAAAGTTCTTATTATTTAGAAAGGGACTATATAGTTCCAAGCTAACAGAGACCATAGAAATTTGTGGATGAATGGATGAAGTGGACTCATTGCCTGCTATATCAAAAGAACCATACCTTAGTATCGTCATCATAACTTAAAGGTAAAAACCAAACATTAGTAATCAATAGGAAAATAGTTCATACCATCATGAAGAACACTTATTAAATAACAAAACTTGATAAGATGGATAACACACACACACAAAGAAATGAAAAAGTATAACGATTTTGTAAAAAAAAAAAAAGTTAAAGAAATTTGTAAAACAAAAATGTGTAAAAGAACTAAGGGCCTTGAATGATCAGCATAGGTGGCCATCTCCCCCATGACTAAATGGAAAGGGAGATATCCAAAGTAACGAATGTCTATTTGAATTTCTTAGAAGTGTCCAAATTCTCTCGATTGATGTTTTGAGGTTAAGGGGTGGAAGTCGACAACACTCATACTCCAATGTATCTATGCCTTCATTGTAGGCGTGAGTTGTTCCCCTAGTTTGTTCCATGCATGTTGGTGGGCTGCTTTCTTAATTAGCTGTCAACCACTGGGTGTTCTCTTATTGTGTGGTTGCTACATACAGACACCATTGTATCTGTGTTTCTTGGGAACACCAATTGCATGAAGGAGATGTTGAGAATTCCTCCATGTCATCACCCTCTGAGTCACTATATGTGATGCATGGAACTTTCTTCTTCTCGATCTTTCCATAAATATTTTCCTTAGATATTTCTAGGGAAAGATTGTAGATTCCTATGCATGCATTGATGGTGCTAAGCCATGCCCTCCCCATTATAATTGGGAAGTCCCCTTTATTACTATTGACTTCTATCACCAGGAAATCTGTTGGGTATGACCAACCACCCATAGTGGTAACGATGTCCTCCACCTATCCCAATGGAATGGTGATGGACTGGTCAGCCAGCTCTAGTTGAATATTTCTCTTCTTAAGTTGGGAAAGGTTCCAGGCTTGATACATTTCTCGTGAGATTAAGTTGACTCCAAAACCTTAGTCAAGAAGTGCCTTATGTGGTTTGTTCTTGGAAACTTGGACGTAGATTAAGGGACTTTCAAGATTAGAGAGTTTCCTAGGAAGGTGGCCCACCTTGATCCAATTGGTAACGGTATGTGTTAACATAACCATATGTGTTGGGCCATGTTGTTGAATTGAAGGAAGTTCTGAAATCCTATTTGTTGAAGGTGTGTGCACAGAATCAACCACTTATGATTGTGAGAGCTTGTTTGGGATTTTGGTTTTGATGAAAGGTCTTCTCTTTGTGTGGTTGTCAGAACTAGTAGCAGGTTGAAGGTTTATAGCTCTCGTAGTGTTACGTAGTTGCGGTTGAGTGGGGAGTTCCCCTTGCATCGTTGGAGCAAGTGGTAGTGGAACTACCGGCGTAAGAGTGGTAGATGGATTTGGAGGATGGTATGGATGTGGAGAGTCTCTCAGAGGAGAAGGAGTCCTAAAATACTCCCAAACTTGGTAGTGCCATTGTCGAGTTGCATGACCCATATAGTCACTTGGAGAAACCAGCTGCTGCACGTAATATCCATAAGGATCGGGTTGCCGGTAAGGGTATTGTTGCCTAGGCAATGGCATCCCCTATGACTATGTGTGTTGCCACTGTTGGTGTTGCCTGATAGGTTCTGGTAGAGTTCCACTTGGATAATATGTTAATGGTTGGTGGAATTTATTTGGGTTACCTTGGGGATAAGATAACCTTCGGGGTGCTTTCCTTCTGTTAACTCTTGGGTTGAGTGCATACATCCCAAACTATTGCAGATGTGAGATGATTGGATAACATCCCTTAGGATGGTCATATTGGTAGATCTCACATCCACCATCATTGTTTGTATCTAAATCCACAACCTCATCAATGATAGTTATTTTTCACTTACCATTGTTACGTGCATGGCCTAAATCTCTCCGCTTTTTCTTATCATGGCCACTACTTCATTCTTCCTTAGATTCCTATATGATTTTTAAAATAGTTTCAATTTTTCTATCTAAGGAGCTCTATATTTCATCTACCTTAGCTGACACTTCTATTGTTAGCTTTTAAAGAAGCAAGGTTTTTCTATTCACCAACTATTTGAGTGGTGACTCATCCTCTTCATCGTAGAATCTCACTTCCTTCTTTTGAAGGGAAGGATCGCAGTTATATTCTTCCATGCTTTCTCTTTTCCGTAGCTCCCCTTCTTCTTTGGCTACTTGCTCCAACAATTTGTGAATTTCATGAGACCTAAGTTCAAATAATCTGCCTTGGGAATATGTCCCAAGGGTTCTCCTAGATTCATGTCTTAGCCCATCTACGAGGTGGGGGAGTTGATCCTGTTGTACGTAACCATGGCCCAGGCAATGATGTAGCAATGCATAGTATCAGTCCATGGCAGCTTTCAAGGGTTCATGAGTACCCTTCTTCCATCCTTGGATCTGCTTATGCAAGTTAGACACTCTTGAGTACATTTGGTATTTATCACTGAACAACTCTAACATTGTACTCCATCTCCTAATGATTTCCAGCTCTAAGGACCAGTACCAACTCTCTGCTTCTTTTATGAGTATCCTAGGAAAAAAATTTAATTTCTACCAATTTTTCTCATTATTTTGAAAGGTGCAGGCATCATGGAATGCTTGTAAATGATTTTGCAGATCAGCGTTGTATTCCCCTTCGAAGCATGGGATATTATTCATATCTAATCTTTTGATCCAACTATCTTTTCGATGCCTTGTAGGTATTTGCATAGCCTCTATAATGTCTAGCGTACTTCGGGTTGCTAGTAAGGTTTCATCACTGTCATCTCTCTCATGACATCTATGATGTCTACATTGTTCCCTAGTTTTCCTTCTTTCATGCCTTTATTCTCATGAATGCTCTTGTCCTCTCTCTCGACTCTCTCATCTAGGTCTCTCATCTCTCTTACATTTATCCTTATAGTTATGCTCTTTATGACTGTGCCCAGAGGTGGAAGGAGAGGGTGAGTGATGTGATGAAGGGGAAGAAGAAGGAGAGCCATCACCATGATGATGTCTTCTACCTTCTCTTCGGTGTTCCCTACCCCGATCATGATGATGACCGGAATGCTCACCCTTATCTTGTGCTTGTGTTCTCTCAGTGAACAATTGGTGTTCACAGGGATTAGAACCAGGGTTGTGTATCATAGAGTGTAGGTTCAGATACCCCACCTTCTCACTGTTGTTAGGAGGGGAAACATTATCTTGTGGAGAACCTATTGAGATAGGTTCACCATCCTTTAATTCTCTTATGACAAGTGAAGCATTACGGGGGCCTTTTCCCTTCAACAATGTGTGGTGGCTCTCCTTCCATAAGTCCCATTGATTTTATGCTTCTATGGGATAGTAATCCCTCATGTTGAGTCACATGCAACCTACTTAGCATATAGCAACATCATGTCAATTTGTGCCAGAGCACGAAGGAGCATGTTAGGGACTGCTCGATCTAGGGGTAACACTATGTTACCTTGCAAGTCATGCCAACGCAGTTGTTTGTCCTAATGGAGGATAAAGTTAAATTGGGTATATACTCATTGGGATGAATATATACCACACTAAATTCCTAAGAAACTGGCAGATTTTGGTTATGTGTGTTAGATTGTCGATGGTCTCTTGTGTGATCCCTAGGTGGTGAAGTGCTTTTATGAGAAGAAGACATTGTTATTTTATGCAGTGTGCTAATTAACCATTATATAATTTTTTGTTTAATTAACCCTAAGGGTTCGTTTAAGCTCCCAACGATATGGATAATTTCCTATGTTCTACGTAGTTCACAAACACTTAGTCCCCAGCAACAGCGCCAATGATGAGTGGCAAGGTACCCCTACACTCAACCATACGAATATGAGCGTTACACGTGTGATCCGGTCGAACTCCGCAGACTAAGTGCCTACACACATTATGGAACACTTAAGGTTAATCATTCGTTGTCTTCCTAGACTTATTTGTATTTCTCACGGTTGTATGGTTAAGTAAGTCTGAGGTATGTGATTTTTATATCTTTTATGTTTTATCTCCTATGCTAATGAGGTAAAGGGTGAAGAGACTAATTAAATAACTTTAACTAACTAACTAAGCCTTAATTAACCTAGCATGAGCATCTGTTCCCACTTACGATTCACACCCTAAACCAATGCAACCTTGGTTACCAAATGTTATTCGTTAGTGGGATTACCAAGCATAATGCATGTGCTCGAAGTAGTCATACTGAATGCACTTAACACGGGAGAAGGGTTGAGAGAGATTTAATTAACTAATAAAGCATTTAGATGATAAATAATAAATAACAATAAATAAAGTCCTAATTAGCCTAGTCCATGCACTGCAAGGTTTATCCAAGAAGTTCATCTTTATTTCTGTACACAAACTTGTGTTCAGGTATAATATTTTCTTGAATAAAGATTCATTCACTTTGGAACTCCTATTGCTGGCACATGGAAATTATTCTCTCTGGAGAGGTAAAATTACCAGAGTTTTGCTAAGGGCTAGATCTAGACCTCAAAACAAGGGAGAGCCACCTCTTATTTATAGAATTGGCAGTGCACCACGATATCGCGTACGCAATATTGTGGTGGAAAATGCAATATCGCGTGGGATACAATATCATGGTTGACGTGATATCGTGGCCCATGCGATATCGTGTCCCATTAGCTGAGCATAGAGACTCTCAAAGCATTATAAAGCATCAGAAAGTTCATCAAGACAACAACCATTTTTAGCACCCACCAAGGTAGAACTAGTACAAAAGAAAGAGAAAATAGTGTTGGGAGTACAACTTTGAAGCATCTAGATTATTAAGTTAACTATAGAACACACTCTACCTATTTTAGCAAACTTGAAAAATCTTCCTTCTAGCTCTTTGGGCATTCAAGAATTGTTAAACTTGTACTAATCTAAACTTTGTATCTGTAATAATTTTTATCATTTTTAATAAAAGTTAGAGTTCATTCATTTTGTGCAAGTTTATTTTTTAATTTCTTTGCTACTATATTTACATTTTTAAATTCAATTCATTACCTTGTTTATGAATTCCAAGTCCCTAGTTGATTGGAAAGATCCTATAGAGCATTTCAGATCCTCTTCTTGGAGGCCCTTGGGATCTAAAGTTAAATTGTTTCACCTGGAATTTTTGGTTTTCTAGCACTAAATTTTTCAAGTGTTCCAATTACAAATCATAATATTAATTGTTTATGATAAGAAAGTAAATTTCATTTAAAGTTAAAAGCTAAAAACTAAAGTTAAAGTAATCCAAGTGATACAATGGATTGAAGAAATCTTAATTTTATTGTTGTTTATGCAACTATTTCTAGGTACATATTGTGCTTAAATAAAAGGCTATACAATTAATTTGATCCATGCTATAGGCACTTAGAGAAAAAATTTTACTAAGTTTTATGAAAAGAAACTACAAGAGTTTGGCTAAGGCATTGACCAAATGGTGCTATAAATGTGGTAGGTGTGCATACTTATATAGGAAATGACTAGATTAGCATTGATGCACATGCACTAGCACTTCCTATGATGCACCAATAAAGTTGTCTTATTTGACATTTCATCACTTGCCAATTTGGCTCCACAACTTCATGCTTGGGACAACCTCTAAGCCCTAACCTTAAATATCATAGGTTAAACCCATCCTTGAGGGGTACTTTCATAATATAAAAATTTGCATAGGTTTAGCTATTTAATTTAATGCATGTGATTAATTCATTAATANTTTTATTATGTAGATTTAGTTATGCATATTTATGCTTTATTATGCATATCTAGTTATGCATCTTTTATGTTTAATATGCACATGTGATTATAAAATATTCTATTAATGGAGCAAATTTGGATCCTAACCTTATCTAGATCATATCCCTTATTATATTTTATCATTAAACTAGAATTTAAAGTTTATTTTAAATTATAATTAAATAGTACATAAATTACTTTTGTAAAAGAAGTACATTAAGATGATGTCCTAACTAGAATATAACCTTATCAATATATCTAGGATGTTCAAACATGTTGGTTTTGACACTTGGTTCACTAGAATTGGAGTTATGGTTTTTAGGATATCACATTTTTAATTTGCTAAAAATACCAAAAGAGTTTTAACATTTAAACTATGAGACTATAAAAAGTGAATCTTATATATGATTTCAGCAAAGGGTCATGTAGTACACTTGATAAGGATTTTGTAGGTTCAAACAGAATTTGATTTAGAGTTTGTATGTAGTTGTAATGACTATTTGAATGTTGAGGGTATTAGTTGAACGGAAAAGAAAGGAAATTAACTTATAAAAATGATTTTGAAAAAAATTATGTAAATTCAAAATTAAATTTTAAAAATTTACATCAAAAGAGGGAAAGGTGGTTTCACCTAAAGGTGGTCCAAAAGCATGCATAATGTATATGCTAAGAACATAATATATACATGTATGATATGTATGTCCTTCAACACTCTTCCCTATTCCTATTTTTTTAATTCTATCGGCTCATGCATTTTTCAGGTCTTTCCTCATTTTCTAAAATAGAAACATTATTTCTTCATTTTTCAAGCTGATATTTACCTAATTTCTTTTATTTGAAACCTTTGTCTTCTATTTCTAAACATGTACTAAGCCTAGGTGCTACATTACATGTGAATTTTATAATTATTAATAGATTATGGCCTTTGGTACATCTTATTTCAAATCATTAAGGGGTTTTTGGCATGATAGTTTAAAGTAAAGTAAAGGAATAATTTTGGTCATCTTTTGGGAAAGAAAGAAAATAAGAAGATATTAAAAGCCCTACCAATACAATATTATTTTACTTTCCTTTTTATGTGGCTATCTTATATTATTGTGGATTTTCTATTTTTTTTTGCTATCTAGTTTTTTGTTATTCTTCATTATTTTAATTATTATGCCAAATTTATGCTAAATTTTCATTAGTATGAATTTATTTTTATATGGAAATTAGTATTTTAATCTTGTCTAGACCATTTTCTATCTTTTGGATAAATTTTTGGAATTATGAAAAATTTATTCAACTTGCTTCATAGATATTTTTTATGATTCTTTTCAATCAACTCTTGATATAAACATGATTGTTCAAGAATTTTGTAAAATTTTGGTTATTTTGGAAGATTTTTGGATTTTTTGAATAAAATTATAATATTTATGGAACCAATTTTTCTTATTTGGTACTAGAATCAATGAAACTTTTAGATGCATCCATCTACTTGTAGTAGTGTTCTTTAGTGGGATCCACCCCACAGGAATAAGGATTTGGATAAATTGCTTGCCCTGGATTTTGATTCTTAGGTTCATGTGAGGCTACGAAACTAACTAAGATCATGGCACTAAATAGTTAAGTCTAGTGGTGTGTAGTGAGGCATAGTCAAGACCTATCCGTATGATGATACATGTATCTCAACCATTAAGGATGTTAGTTGTGAAGCTATTGTCAAGACATGGCCATGAGTGGCTTGTTTGGGGTAATAAGGACAATTTGATAATAGTAATGAGATTATTTTTAGACATGGCAACATATCCCTTGGTAGTAAGGATGACCAAGAGTTAGTCTTGAAAGATGCCTCGATATAATATATACTTTTTGGACTCTTGTTAGATAAATTTGTAATATCTTTAGATATCAAATCATGAAAATGATAATTTGATGATAGCAATGAGATTATTTCAAGACCTAGTAGTATATTCTTTTGGCAATGAGGGTAACCAAGAGCTAGCATTCAGAGATTCTTGGATAAAATATATATTCTTTGGATTTATATATATATATTAGATGTTTGAAAAATTGATGACATTTCTAAACTTTGAAATATTTTTGAACATTTCATTAGAAATATTTACCTAGACCCTATCCTAAGACTTTTGGCCTAGAACCTTTATGCTCTATGAAGAAGGAAATAAAATAAGCTTTCTTATTTTGATGTAGAGTGCCTAGAGTAGTTATGAAATCATCAAAAGAGGGACATGGGATGAAAGATGGATCAATTATATATAAGATGGATCTTGAAAACTTGAAAAATAATTTTTAGATATTTTTTATTTTTATAAAACAGATTCCTTGTAAATTTTTTGGATACTTACTTTTATGTATAAATAATAAAGTATGATATAAAATTGTCACCTATGCCATTTGGACCATGATGTTACAAGGATCATTTTTCATCTTGGTGCATGCTACATGTTTGACAAAAATTATTATTTATTATATATTAGTATTTTCTTTAATTATTATTTTTAATTTTATTATTTAATTCATTGAATATCTAATGTGAATATCTTTATTTCTAGATGTTCAATTGAGGTGAAATAAGGATTTTCAGAATCATTATTAAGTGGAAGGAAAAGAAGTTATCTATGGCTGGTAAATTTATTGTCTGCAAGCATATTCTCCAAGCTACCCATGTGTATTACTCTTCTTGTTGGGCTCCTAGCATCTCTGCTTATTGTCGCATTGATCAACTAGTCAAACACTTTCTTTGGAATAGCAGCCATAGTAAGAAAGGATTTTGTCGGGTTGCTTGGAATGTCTGTACTTCTCATAAAGAGGACGACGGTTTGGGCCTCATTAATTGCTACAAACAGGGCATTGTGTTATGTGCCAAATGGATGGCCAAATGCTTATCTGGCTCTGAACCTTGGAAGCTTCTTTTCCTTAAACGCATACAGCTTGGGAAGCCCAAAGGTAGTAATTATTGGAATAATACTCATTTCCTTAACTGGATTCTTTTTCCCACTGGTATTACCATTTCTGGTTCTGTTGTCATCAAACACATTTGGAAGGCATGGTGTTATATCAATCAGTTTTGGAACTTTAACACTATCACTATTTCTTCCTCTACACTTGATAAGCTTTCTCCTTGGTGGATTCCCATTCACAATGAACCTTGGGCCATTAAGCGTCCTCGTCTATGTAGCACTTGGGATAAGCTTGGCATCTCCTCCCTCTCCTCTCTTCGCATTCATAATCGTTGGATTACTTGGACTGAATGTCACCTTATTTACGGTATTAATGCTGCTCAAAAGTCTACCTTTTGTACGATTTTGGATAGCTTGAACAAAAGTGTTGTTATTCAAGACTCCCTTGGTGGTTTTTTAGATCTTTCTTGGATTTCTGGTCATCAAGTTTTTCCCTATCATTCTAAGATTGTTTACTCTCTTATTAATTTCACTACTAATATTTGGCCTAGATTCAACCATATTTGGCAAGTTAATCTTAATGTGTAGGTTTGGAAGCAACGTATTCAGACTATTTGGACTACTCCTACTTCTTCAAAGATTCAACATTTTCTGTGGTATTTGATTCACCAAGGTCTTCCTATGGGTGTTCAGCGCTCTCATCTGGGGGTTCCTGACCTGCGATGTCCTATTTGTCACAAGGAAGATGCATTTACTCACTGTTTTTTTTCTTGTTCCCTTGCTCATAGCTCTTGGATTTGGTATTGCAGGTTTTTACAGGGTTTTCGACCAAGCTTGGATGAGGTTCTTTTTGGTGACACTCCGCATCTTCAAGGCTCTTTGATTTATATCTGGTGCCGCCTTCATCCCCTTATTCTCCATGCTATCTAGAAATTTCTTTGTAATGTGGTTTTTCAAAGTGATTCTCCTACTAATATTCTCTCCTTGTCTATTCAAGAAAACATTGTTCAACAGCTAATGCTACAGTTGAGCTCTTGAACTTTTTCTCTCCCGTTTTTCCTAATTTTTTGTAGATTCTCCTCTTTTGAGGTGATCTTTTCCCCTTTGGCTGTTAGTGTCTCCTTTGAGACCTCTTCATCTTTTTTGACCCTCTCTTTTATCCCCTTTGTACTATTTTCTTTTTTCTCTATTAATTAAATTTATTTTTTTGGGTCCAACACCCCCCCCCCCCATTTTTTTAGGTACTAATTTATGATGCAACTAGTAGAATTTTTTTTGCATCTATATTTTTTTGGCTATGAAAATTTTTAATTTTCTTTGAATTAAATTTATTTAGTTATGTATGTAAGAAACATGAAATTTTATTATGATGTATTTCTCTAATGTTTTTAGGATTCTAATTAATGATTTTTATCTATTTTATTGCTTCCTTTTAAGTTAGTAAATCAGGGTTAAATCCATATCCTTGGGATTTTGTAGCATTTCTATTAGTGATTTATAAGATTTTATAAATATATAATAAGGTTTTTACAACTATTTTGAATAGTTACAAATCCATATAATGAGGCATCCCTTTTTTCAAAGCTTAGTTACATTATTAATGATACAATTCTATTGTTAACAAGGAATGAGATGTTATAATCTATCCCTCTTAAGAATCCATCTCATCCTCGAGGTAATCTTCTATGTGCATCTTCTCTATAGTTACATCCTTCTTATGCTTCTTATTTTCAATTCCATTATTATCCTCATTATGATTTACATATAATAAACTACATATTAATCTCCTAATAATATTTATTAGTAAAAATATTAATTATTATTCATTATCATAATGATAAAAAAGGTGAGGGTATATGTTGAGGATGAACTTCTTATTTGTTTTTGAGTTTGTTAATTATAATATGACCATTGGATAAGTACTTCAGTGATAATTTTATTATAGAGCTTATTCATAGATTGATCCTTAACTAAAATTGGTTTAACCTCAAAGCTTACACTAGATCTTAGGACGGAGTGTTCCAATCCAATATGTATGGCACATCCTTGTTATGGAACTTCTTGAGAAAACTCACATGGAAGATTGTATGGATATTTAAATTTACTAGGATATTGAGCTAATATGATACTTTTCCAATTCATTCTATGATCTCAAAAGGTATACAACATTAAGAAGCTAACTTGGTATATCTTCCTAGCTTTAAGAGACTTCTAGTAAATTTAACTCTCAACAGTTTCCTATGTAAAACTCCTATTTAAGAAAATTTTTATCCACATATGCTTTATAATTATCCTAGGCTTCTTGAAAA
>MNCI01026654.1:111034-179864 GCA_015680685.1 Gnetum montanum
ACTTTGTTTGTTTTTCTTAGCCTTCACTCTTTGAAAACTTGGATAATTTCTAATATACATAGATACATCATTCTTCATATAGGTTTTGATATAGCTAGGATGTTTGGCACATGGTACTTCATGGGCTTCAAATAATAATTTGTGTCTCTAAATACTTTTTTTTATATACACTTTCTATCCCTTTATCAATAGACCTTTTAAGGAAAGGTGGTCATTATGTTCAAAAGTTTTGTTAGTTAAAATACCCTTAAAATAAGGGTTCTTCATCCCCTCATTTATCTTTTCTTTCATGAGGGTTGTCACAACATCAATCATTAGATTTTACATCTCACCAAGAGCATCAATCACTATATTCTATTTTTTGGATTATATTTAATCTCAAAATCATATTCTGCAAGTGATTCCATCCATCTTCATTGTCTTGTATTTAAGATGAGTGATCTCTATAGATATTCTAGACTATTATGATCAGTGTTAAATGTAAATATTTTTTCATAATGATAATGATAATGTCTTCAAATCTTTAAAGCATGAATAATTTCTAGTAATTCCAAATCATGGTTTGAATAATTTACCTTAGCTCCTTATCATTTACAAGACTCAAAACATACCACTTTATTTTCTTGTAAATGAACTACATTGATCCCTACTCCACATGCATTCATAGATACTTAAAATGGTAATTATTCATCTAGGATTCTTAGGATAAGTGCTATTGTTAATAACATCTTTAGTTTTGGAAAATCTCTTCTACAACTTTCATTAAACTTGAACACATGTTTCTCTTACAAGAGATTAGTCAAAGGGGTTACCAAAGTAGAATAATCATTAATAAGATATCAATACAAAACCTATTAAACCAAAAACATTTCCAACAATTATGATATCCTTAAGTTCTAATCATTCTTAGACTACGCTAACTTTAGACAGGTCTATTTGAAATCCTTGTTTAGATACAACATGACAAAAATATGATAATTCTTCTTTAAATAGTTCACATTTACTCAATTTTTCCTTTAATTAGTGTTTCTTAAGAATTTTCATAGTAATTATCAAATGTTCAACATATGCTTCCCTTAACTTGAAATAGATAAGTATTTCATCCATAAATATGATAACAAATTTATCAAGATATTACTAGAAGATATTATTCATCAATACCATGAATATTGTAGGTGCATTGGTTAGTCTAAATGGCATCACTACAAATCCATATAATCTATACCTAGTTCTAAACATAGTTTTCTCAATATATTTTTCTTTAATCATTATCTAGTGATAACTTGATTTTAAATCAATATTGGAAAAATAACATGCTCTCATAAGTTAAGAAAATAGGTTATTAATCCTAGACAAAGGATAGGTATTCTTAATTGTTACTTTTTTTAACACCCTATAATCAATGGATAATCTTAAGATACCATCCTTATTTTTGATGAATAGGACTAGTACTCCCCAAGGTAAGATACTAGGATGACTCTTTTTTTCTTCAAGTAACTAATCTAGTTGTACCTTTAATTCTATTAGTTTTGAAGTAGAAAAACTATACAAGGATTTTTAAACTAATTGTGTACCTAGAAAATATTAATGGCATGTTCATTAGTTCTTTTTAGTGGTAACTCTTTAGTTTCACCAAATACCAAATTCTCATACTTTTAAAGTTCTTTTGGAATCTCAATATTTAAAATTTTTTGAAGTTGAGCCACTTTTACAATGAACATAGTAGCACCTCTCTTGACTAGTCTCTTGGTTTTCTTAATGATTATAGTATGAATTTGCATTACTCTTCCTACCCATCTTAGAATCTTGACTCTATCAGTGATTGATAGTTTTAAGATACAAATTCCAAAATGGATGATAATATTAAATTTTTATAGGAAAAAAATTTCTAATATTATAACAATGTATTCTAATTAAAATTCAAAAAATTCATTAACAAAAGAAATATCTTGAAGAAAAAAATTAATTTCATTGTACCTAGTATGCTTACTCATTGGCATTCCATTTGCAAGTTTTACTTCTATGAGTGGCGAGGTACCCCTATGCCAAACCATGCAAATTAGAAGCATTCATGCACAACCCGGTCAAGTTCCAAAGACTGCAAGCACTTACGTACATAGAACTCTAGCTAGAAAAACCTCAATTAGAATGGTTGTTGTCCTTATAGCCATTACTAGACTGATGCTTACAGCTGCTGATGGTCATCCATTCATTGGGCCAAGTTCTTCAAAATAGAGCATTGTCCTTCAAAGTGGATGAAAAGGACTTTGAGTTTCACATTGGCTATTTTCAGATTTTTTTTTCCTCCTTACATGCCTTGAACTTGCCCTCGTATAATGAATACGAGGTGGCCACTTGCTTCTCAATGTTTGACCACGGCCTCCCAACTAGAAGCATGGCTAGGTTTGCATAATGAAGGTTGGCTAGTTCCATGTATTCAATCATTTCTTTAATCTATAGCTCCTTAAGATGAATCTTACCCTTGTTGTAGGCGTTTAACTCATCAAAGATGGGTTTCCACACCTTGCCTTCTTCCTTGAGCTGTTGGAGGGCTTAATTCATCTTAGCCTTTGCGAATTGGATTTCTTTCTTGTTAACTTATTTTTGGAGTTCCACTTGGTCCCTATAGTGGTTTTTCACTTGTTCAAACCTAAGGGCCTCATTCTTCCAAATGGTAATCTCAATGGCTATCTTCTGTTGCAAGGCTCAGACTTCCTCCATCAACAAATTACGATTCTCGGTAGCCAACCTTCTTACATCGTTATTTACCCTAGCTAGCTCCTCCTACTGTTGGTGAATAAAATCTTTCATCTATTGATTTTCGAAACCAACATTGCATAGGTGATGAACTTCAGTGATCAACCCAACATTCTCCTAGTGGACCTCTGCTAAGTCCTTGTTTAGATGATAAGAATGAGATTCCTCGAAAGACTTGTCGAAGATCACTAACTCTCACTCGTACTCAACTATTTGAAGCTTGGTTTGAAGCTATTGAAAAGCTTCATCCTTGGCAAGATCATAGTTAAGTATAGTCAGGTTAGTTAGTTGGGCTCTCAATTGAGCAACTTCAACAACCAAGCATTGGTTGTCTACCTGAGCTACTTCAAGTTTCCCCTCTATGATGAGGCACTTTCCCTTTACCAAGAGTAGCTCCAACTAGGTTACAATGATGTTGTTCAGAAGGTCAAAGACATCTGGAAGTAGTTTCCCAGTTTCCACTAGTTGGTCCAATAGTTCTTCATGTTGGGCTACACTGAGTCTACCACTCTAAGTTCCTGCAAACGTCTATACATATTTGAGCCCATGTATGTCTGGTACAGGTGCTACAGGTGCATTGAGAGCTATGGAAATTATGTCAAAAACTACATCTACCACAACTTCCTGTTCTTAGTGCTGCATTACCAAGATAGTTTCCCCTTCACCCTCCTTCAAGTGCACTGAGAAAGTAGTAGCATTCCCCAAAATTTCTAGGAATAAATATTGGGTCAGAAACATTGTTACTTCTTGGGTGTCAGGGTCTAATCTTGTAGGCACCTATCTTCATGCAGCCGAAAGCATCGACCTTGCCCTCTCCAACAGGCTCACAGGTCGAGCCACTTGCTCCAGATGGCTCAAGGTAGGGTGGTATACCAAAGGGTCTCTTGCACTACTAGTTCCCACCTTGCATATGCATTCTACAATCATGCATGAGTCTAACCCTACTAGTTGTGTGGACGGTGGAGGTGGTGGCTACATTTCCTCCATTCTTGTTATGGTAGGTGTTTTCTCTTTTATCATCTCATGCCATGAAGCAACTAGAGCATGGTGGATTGTGTCATTAGCATATCAAGCTATCCCTACCCATTTGAATAGTTTTTTAATCAAGCAGGGAAAGGATAGAGCTCACCTTCCATGTTCATTCTCCATAAACTTTTTCTCAATTTCTAGAAAAAGTAACTATGGTAGGTTGATGGGAAATTTTCCACTTAGGGTAGCATATGCATGAGCAGAGAAGGTAGTGACTTTGCTAGGTCTTACTATTGGATTTAAGTGGTAATATGAAATCTTGGAGTAGACTTGTTCTATAGTGGTCAATGAGACAAACTATTTGTGGTTTACCCCATAACATCGCCTAGTCCACTCCGACTTCACTTCAAGGTCTGCTTGTTTTGAAATTTTTACCACATCAGCCTTAGTCTTAGGCAACCCAAGGGCTTGTGCAATTGCCTTTGTGGAGTAAGATACATGAATATCTTTGATTCTTACCCATGACCTAGGCTACTAGTTTGTCTAGAAGAGATAAGTTTCCCCCAAGTACCACTCACCACTTGTAGTGATGATTGGCCACATGGGAGAACTCTGTAGATGGGTTTTAACTTCCTCTAGTGCACTTTTTAGGAATGGTCTAAAGTTTAACTCTTTAAGGACCATTCATTGTACCTCTTCTGGCTTGATAGCTTCAAGGTAGGCCCTAGTCAAGGTGACCTCAAGCCTTGGCACTCTTGTTGGAGCCTCATCCCCATGCGACTATTCTATGGAAACCTCTTCTTCAAGAATTTGATGAACAAATTGCATGTGAGCCCTCTATGTGCTCCTGAGGCTACATGTCTCATCCTCGTATGGTTCTAGATCACTTATCTTAGGGTTGAGATGGTCCTTCCTCCATCAAACATCTTGGTTTTGGTGCCATCTATAGTCATAGCATAACCACAAATTAAAATGTATGCATGTTTTTCCAAAATGGCAATAAGATACCTTCTCATGATGGCTTGGCTATGATAGTGACACATACATTTTGTTTGATCGAGGGTGGTGTTTTGATTAACCCTAGGTAAACCCTCAGTTGTGTTAAGTTCTGTGTAACCCTAGGGTGGGTTAAGTTGTGATTAACCCTTGGGTGCGTTGAGTTTTGATTAACCCTTGGGTGCGTTAAGTTTTGATTAACCCTTGGGCGCGTTAAGTTTTGAGTAACCCTAGGGTGTGTTAAGTTTTGATTAACCCTTGGGTGCATTAAGTTGTGATTAATCCTTGGGTGCATTAAGTTTTGATTAACCATCTCTAGGCCCCCATGATGTAGAGCATACCTCTGGTAGAAAAAGAGTGAAGGAATGGGTAGATGTGGTAAGCAGCAGGATAGTGATGTGCTCAGGAAGGAGATTAGGCATGGAAAACTTGAAAAACTACCCTAGTGTTATGAGAAAATGGACAACATGTGGAGGCACAACACACGTATATATATGGGTCTTGGAACTGCGTCAATGGGGCCACATAAATGGGGCTGTGTCAATGTAGGGCGCTACGTATACTAAGCCGCATAAACACAACTAGTCAACTATATTGACTAGCATTGATTGATGAGTTAAAGGTTAAATCTATTAGTTTTGGCACAAGACTGGAGTTAGGTGCAAGCTAAGAGATCCCAAAACATCATGGAACAACAAGGAAGGGACGTTAGTGTCAAAAGAAGGATCAGAGTTAGGAGAATGTCGTAATCGAGAACTTGGTGGATGAAAAGCTACACAATGGGCAGCATAGAGATGATCAACCAACTATATCAAAGGGGTAGGAGATTAACAACCAAGACCAAAGGATGTGCAAGTGAGTCCTCCCCATAACAAGCTACAGCCTTGTGTGCCCTTGCACATCGTCAACATAGGAGTCCGTGGGCTCCATACTTAATTAATGGCCATCAAAAGTTAATACTCACACCCACAAGAACCANGTTCTGTTCCCTTCCTCCATTGCTCTCCATTATTCACCTCATTGCCCATTTTATGTTTTGATCATTTGTCNAAGCAATGGAGGAAGGGAACGGAAAATGTGAAATGGAATTCTAAATCATGGCCACATAAAATCCCTTGTGAAGTTTGTGATTAAGTGACCCAGTAGGATCCATCCTCAATCCAAACCAAAATCAACCATGTTCAGTGACTTTGCATCAGCAGTCCAAGACTAGTCTATCCCTTCAAACATGAGGGTGCTGTCACAAAAAAATCACGATTTCAAAATGAGTGAGACATTGGAAGTGAGAAAAGGCTTGAGTGACATGTAGCCCATGTACGTGGTCTAAGGGGTCTGCTTTGAATTCCCATGTATTTTTTTTTATTTCTTAACTAGGAACCACACCATGCAAAGACTCAAGTGTTTGCACACTAATTTTTTCCAAGTGGTGTGCTTTGAATTCTCATCATTTGTTTGTTTATTTTTCTTATTTTTCTTAAATGATGAGGACCACACCATGCAAGGATGGATCACTATTTAGCTTCCTACTATGAAGGGATACGGAATGGTAAGAAGTCCATGAGAACATGTTTACATACAAGGGAACAAAAAAGCACAAAGAATGTTGCATTCCCTTGAAATCAAACCTTTTTCTACCCAATGGATCCTTCTCAAGTCAAGGAACTATGCAAGCCATAAATTAATTAAAGTTGTGTTGAATGAAAGAGTGATTGCATGTTTCTAAAATAGGGAAAACCATAGAGTGTGTGAATGGGTGGATGACATGGACTTACTTCCTATTAAATGAAATGAGAGTATAACTTAGCTTCCTAAAACCAAAATGCTACAGTGAAAACTAGATATAGTAGACAACCCATCATAAGCATGCCCCCATTGGTGCAACAACCTCACTATCACATCATGTGGTAATAAGACAAATTTATTAGCAAAAAATAAATAAAGGGAAATAACTAAGATAAAAAAAATGAAACGACTAAAGGTGAAGTATATCTATATATAAAAAAGATAAAGAGTAGGTAAGAAATGTCAAACATACAAATGATGGTGTAAAACAAAAATGTGTAAAAAAAAGAAAGAAAATACCTAAGAGGCTAGGACAACTATTTTATTATGGGTCGCAATCTCCCCTCCAACTAAGCTTGGAGGAGGATATTCGAAAG
Source organism: Gnetum montanum (assembly GCA_015680685.1). Taxonomy (NCBI): domain Eukaryota; kingdom Viridiplantae; phylum Streptophyta; class Gnetopsida; order Gnetales; family Gnetaceae; genus Gnetum; species Gnetum montanum. Next base: position 117,916 of record MNCI01026654.1, read on the forward strand.
ATGGAACATGGCTGACCATTTGATGAAATGGTAGTGACACTGGGTTGGTGTAGTTCATGGAAGGATTTTAATTATTGCATGTTGACCAAATGTGTTGTCGTTGGGTTCTTAGGTTTGTGTATGAGTAGGGATCTAGATGGAAAGGTCTCAAAAATAATATAAGGTCCCTTCCACAGTGTTTAAAAACTGGTCTATTATGGCACATGTGTGGGGTTCCAATAGAGAACCTTATCTCCATGTTGAAATATTACCTTCCAAATCCTAAGGTCATGAAATTCTTTATTATATGCCTTATGTATCTCATTTGATGATAGTGATACTAATCAATTCTCATCTAGCACATTTAAGTTGATGAGCCATTCTCGTTGTGCTAGGGACACGGCAAGACCTAAGTCACTTGTAGTGGATAGTGTTTCGAGTTCTACCTGAATCAAGAGCCTTGGCAATTTTCTGTACACTAACTCATAAGTGGAGTACCCTATAGGAAGTTTCCAGGTTGAGTGGTAGGCCTAAAGGGCATCGTTAAGTTTTGTGCTCCAATACCTCCTATATTTGTTAATCGTCCTAGTGAGGATTTTTGTAATCTCCCAGTTTGTGACTTCAGCTTGCCCATTGGCTTGGGGGTGATAGGCTATTGTTAGTTTAGGTTATACCCCCAAATTCTATATGAGTTTACAAAAATTAACACCTGTGAAGTGAGTGCCATTATCTGAAATAAGTGCATGTGGCATCCCAAACCTGTTCACGATTTGCTGTTGAACAAACCATGCAGCTATGGTTGAGGAACAGTCGGTGATGGCTACTACCTCTACCCACTTGGTGCAGTAGTCCACCACAACAATGGTGTATGTCTTCTCATTTAACATGGGTGTAATGGGGCCCATGAATTCAATGCTCCAATTTTCAAAGGATTCAAGTAGTTGAATCCACTCTTGAGGTCCCTCCATTCTTGTGGCCATCCCATCATCTCTTTGACATTGATCACAGGAGCAGACAAACCCTTGAGCATCTCAAAAGAGTGTAGGCCAGTAGTAGGATCTTAATGGCCATGTGCCTTCTCACATAATGGTCCCCACAAGGGCCCTCATGAGCATCTTGAAGGATGCACAGTTGATCTGTATCAAGGACACATCATCAAACCAAGCCATCTGCACTAATTTCCATAAAGTGTTTGGCTCAATGAAGGAATTGTTGTTTCTTCCAATGGTCTAGCTCCTTTGGTAGCTCTTTTGTATGGAGATAGGTAAGGGTTTCATGAAAACAATTTGATTTTGTGGGGGTCTCTTTCGCGATTGCTCCAGCAAAGAGGAGTTCATCTAGAAAATAGTCAAAGAGTGGACTCTTCTCCTCTATGCTATTCCATCATAACTGAGAAAAGTGATCAAAAATCACATTCTCAGTTTCCTTTTTTTCTACCAGGGTAAGATCAAATTCTTGAAGGATCATGAGCCATCGTATGACACGGGGGCTCACCGTTGGTTTGTTCATATGGAGCCGGGTGGCACTATGGTTCGTATGCACAAACACCTTATATCTGAGCACATAGTGGTGAAACTTCTCCAAGGTGAACACCACTACCATTAACTCCTTTTCAGTGGTGGTGTAATTCAACTAAGCACCCACAATACTTTGGCTTGCATAGTGGATGTAATATGAATGCTTTTGGTCATCCAACTATGTGAGCACAGCTTCCAATGCATAGTTAGATGCATTTGTCATGATGTGAAACAGTCTGGACCAATCAAGAGAATTAGAGTCTCTATGAGTTTCTTCTTTAGTTTTTGGAATGCAAATTCACATTTCCCACTCTAAAAAATAGGGTGTCTTTCTTGGTTAGCTTCACCAACGACTTGACGATCTTTGAAAATTTCTTGATGAAGCACCAATAGTAACCAGTGTGTCCAAGGAATGATCAAATATCCCTTATAGTTTTTGGTTGACTAGTAATTCCTTATATAACCTTGATTTTCTCAAGATCCATCCCAATCCCTTCTTGTGAGATTTGGTGCCCCAAAATAATGCCTTCTTGGACCATGAGATGGCTCTTCTACTAGTTGAGCCATAAGTTAGTTCCTACACATCATTTCAAAACTTGCTTGAGGCAGTCCAAGGATTGCTCAAATGTTGCTCCATGGGTGGAGAAGTCATCCATAAAAACCTTTACACCATTGCCAATTTACTTTTGGAAGATGTTGAGGAAAAGGTGTTGGAAGGTTGCGGGTGCATTACATAGCCCAAAGGCATCTTCCTGTATGCAAAATTTCCCTATGGACTCATAAACATTATCTTTGCCTAGTCCTTTAGTGTAATCTAGATTTGGTTATAGCCATTGTAACCATCCAAGAAGCTATAGTAACAATACCCCAAAATGATATCCAACACTTAGTCCAGAAATGGAAGTGGAAAATGATCCTTAAAGATTATCATGTTTAGTAACCAAAAATCGATATAGACACTCCATTTACCATCCCTTTTTGGTACAATAACAAGTGGACTGATCCACTCACTATCCACAGTGGAGTAGATGAATCTCACCTTCAGCAATTACTCAATTTCATCTTTAATGATCTATTTAAGTTTGGGATTCAATTATCTTTGCAGCTGTCATCATGGCTTCATGGAAGGTTCATTATAGATTCAATGTTGGCATATCCTCGAATCAATCCTCGTTAACTCAGGGTATGACCATGCAAAGGCAGTCAACCACTTACCCACCATCCTTAGCAACTTCTTCTTTTGCTCAGGATCAAGAGTGACATTGATTATTACTAAATTACTATTTTGCAAGAATGCATATTCCAAATTGATCAGTAAGGGCTTTAGTTCTAGGGGCTCCTATTTAAAGCTTTTAGGGATCTACAGCTTTCCCCAATCGGTAGCATCATTTGTAGTGGAAAGTTGTTGATGGATCTGTTCTAGGTTCATCATGCATAGGGTGCTACTATCAGAATCATCAATCAACCATTGGGTGCCTTCTTGATTAGTGGCTACTGTGTATAGGCATTGTTGGATTTGTGATTTGGTGGCACACCGACTGCATGCTTGAATGGACGTCCAGTTAACAAACTAGAGTTTCTACACATAGTTGCAATCAGAGTCACTGTACATGATGCATGGAACCTTATTCTTATTCATCTTTCCAAAGGAATTTTCCTTGGAAATTTCAAGGGAGAGATCTCAGAGTCCCAAATATCCATCCACCATGCTAAGCCATGCTCTTCCCATTATAATTAGGAAGTCCCCCTTGTAGTTATCAACATGGATCACCAAGAAATCAGCAAGGTAGGACCACCCACAAATGGTGGTCACAATATCTTCTACCAATCCCAAGGGAATAGTCATGGATTGGTCTACCAACTCTAGCTAAATGTTGCTCTTCTTCAATGGAGTCAAGTTCCAAGTCTTGTACATATCATGTGAAATTAGTTTGACACCGGACCCTAAATTCTAGAAGAGCTTGACATGGATAGTTTTCTGCCACCTAAAGATATATGAGAGGGCTCCCTGGATTAGCCAATTTTCTAGGGATATGACCTACCTTGAGCCAATCCATCATAGCATGTGTTAGCATGATGGTTTACAGATTGGAAGGTACTTGGTTCGAAGGTTGCTTGAAGGATTGAGTATCAGAGGTAGTAGAAGATGTAGGGGCACTGGCCGCAGATGAGTGTGAGGATGTGTTTAGGTTATTAAGCTAGAAGAAAAAATGTTTTTGTAGCTTTGGTTTTTACCTGCATGGCTAAGAATCTGGTTGTAAATTGATGGCCCTCGTGGCATTACATTGTTGTGGCTATGGAGGTTTCTCTCCCTGCATGGGTGGAGCAGGAGGTAGCTAAGTTGAGGATTGATGAATAGGTATGGTCAAAGGAGGTGGTGGAGGATAATGCAGATGTGGGTTTTCCCCCTTGGGTGATGGAGATGGGGTGCAAAAATATTCTAGAGGGTAGTAATAAATTTGAAAGGTAACGTGACTAGAAGAGTCTTGTGGGGAGATAAGTTGCTAAACGTAGTACCCATAAGGATCCAGTTGCCGGTAAGGGTACTGTTGCCTTGAAGGTGGCATCCCCCAAAACTATGTGTTTTACTAGTAGTGCTCATACGTTGTGGCGGAGCTCCACTTGGATAATATCCCTACTGCTGGTGGAACTGCCTAGAATTGCCTTGGGAATAGGGCAATCTCTAAGGTGTTTGCATTTTTGCTAAGTGAGGGTTTAGAGTGTACATCCTAGATGTCACATCCCTTAGGATGTTCATATTGGTAGATGTCACATCCATCATCTTCCTCAATGTCCAAGTCTACAACTTGTTCTATAGTAGCAATGTTGCCATTACCTTTGTGGTAGGCACGTTCAACCTCTTTTCTCCTTTATCAATCCCAATCATTACTTTTTTCTCTAGATTCTTCAACAATTTTTAGAATGCTTAGGAATTTTTCATCCAAAGAATCCCACATCTTGTCCACCTTGGCCAAATTTTCAAAAATGATCTTTTGTATTGGTAAAGTCTTTCTATTCACTGTTGCATACAAAGATGAATCCTCCTTGTCTTCATAGAATTAGACATCCCTCTTTTGGATGGAAGGATTTTGATTATATTGCTTCACACTTTTATGTTTCCACATCTCTCCCTCTTCCTTGGCTACCTGCTCAATTAATCGTTGAAGCTAATGAGCCCTTAACTCAGATAGCCGCCCTTGAGCATAAATAAAAATGGTCCTTCTTATTTTGAAGTGGAGCCCATTTATAACATGGTGGAGTTGTTCCCGGTGAGAGTAGCCATGACCATGGCATCAATGCAACAATGAGTAATATCTACTCATGGCTACATATAAGGGCTCATGGCTACTTTGTTTCCACCCCTAGATTTTTTGTCTCAGATTAGACACCCTGGAGTAAGTTTGGTATTTGTCATTGAAGAACTCTAGCATCATATTCCATCACCTAATTGATTCCAACTGCAAGGACCAATACCATCTTTCTACCTCCTTGATGAGCATTTGGGGGAGCAACATGAGTTTTTTCCATTCATTTTCAATATTCTGTAGGATGCAGGTATCATGAAAGGCTTGCAAGTGAGTCTACGGATCACAGTTATATCCCCCTTCAAATATGGGACTATTGTTCATATCAAGGCACTTGATCTGGCTATCTGGCAAATTCCTAGTAGGTATGTGAGCTACCTATGCTATGTTGAGCATGCTTTAAGTGGCAAGAAATGGTTCATCAAGGTCATGGTCCTGATGAGAGCCATGATGTCCATGATAGTCTCTAGCCCCTCTCCTTTTGTGATGGTGATCCTCCTATGATCGCTCATGCCCCTGGTCATGCCATCGACTACCTCAATCATCATCATCATGGTCCCTCCTATGATAGTTGTGGTCATATTTAGAACCTGATGACACTAAGGTGGAAAGAGGGGAATGACAATGGCCATGACCATCATGTCCATCTTCACCTTCGTAATGATCTCCTTCTAGAGATCCCTCAACATCCTAGAACTCCCGATCACTTGAACCTCTATTATGTATGATGGATCAGATGCTCTGATGTAGGGGTAGAAATGGGGAAGAATGGGGACTGTGAGGAATAGGTTCCTCATCATCTTGTTGGATCTATGAAGAAAAAGGTTTACTAGACCATTTTCCCTTTGACCGTTCATGGTGTTTGGCCTGTTTTAGGTCCCACCTATGTTGTGCCTCATTTGGACGATAGTCCCAATAATCATGATCCTCCATAATGTACTCCTCAATTCAATCCTAAATGCCCAATATGGTGAGAGTTTGGAGTAGCATTCTAGGACCCAATCGATTAGGGGGCAATATGACATTGCCCTCCATGTTCCACCATCGCATCTACTCATCTTGATGCAAGATGAAGGTGAAGTTGGATATATACTCATCTGGATGAGTATATATTACCCGACATTCTTGGGGCACTTGTGGGTTGGATTCATCCTACCTATGAGAAGAAGACATAGCAGTGGTAAATAATAAATAACTAACTATGTTGTACTATTACCTAAGTTGTTTAGTGTGTGTAGACTTCGATGTTCTGGTTCTAGTCCAATGAAGTGAATGATGATCTTGCTAAGGCTAGACCATGCATGGAAGACTAACAGTCCCTAGCAACAGCACCANTCCTAACATAAACAACCAATCCCATCCTCCGTGCACATCCTGAGCATGTCCTAACCACTACTAGGCTACCAGATGTTAGGCATTGCTAGGTTGCCAAGTGTCAAATATATGTTCAAGATGGTCATGCTTATGGTTGTCATAAACTACAAAAAAAATTATAACTATAAAACAATAATCATAATAAAATCTTCTAAAATTATTAAAATATTAAGACATTTTAAGGCTTAAGTAATTCAATCCAAATGCTACAAGGAATGTTCAAAAATCTTGTCTTTATTGTTGGTCACACCAATGGCTTAGGTACATTAGTGCTCAAATAAAGAACCATACACTCTTCAAACTCCTACTACAAGCACTTGGAAAATATTCTATCTTTCACCAAGGCAAACTACAAGAGCTTCACTACAATTTGAATAAGAGATGCCATAAATGTAGTGGGTGCATGCATATTTATAGTAATAAATGGACTCTATGTCAATGAGGCCATGTCAACGCTTGAAAAAATGCATCAATGAGGTCATGTCTAAAACACCCCTAATTTTGGCTAACACATTGAAACAAGAATGACTCAAGCCCTTTTGAGCTTTCAGAAGGCAAAATTTAGCTAAGGCATGGAAGCCATGCTTAGCTAAATTAAGCCAACTTGCTCATCCCATCAAGTTGGAAGCTTGCCCACAGCATTGAAACACCATAAAATTTCGAGACCTCGATGATTCAGCAAAGTCTCAAAGTTTAGGCAAGGATTTCCATAAATGGCACATCTCAGCAAGTTTTCTTTTTTCAGCTAAGGGCCTACTATGCCATGCTACACAACTCAGCATAGTATACTTCAGGAGGATTGAATAGAAATGAGGGATGTACAACAACAACACTTCAACTTTGCAAACTGGCCATGATTGAAAATCTTAACTTTTGGCATATTATGCCACGTTACGCTATGCAGCGTAATGTAGCATAACACAGCGTAACGCAAGCAAATAGTTGATTTAACCACGACAATGGACATAGAAAAATTTAAGCATTGGTGATTCTTACACCACGATATGCTCCCTAGAATATTGCAGCATAACCATAGGACAGTTTGTTACGTAGCTCCAGCAAGGGTAGATTATCACATACTATGCTTCAGAGCATAGCATAGCGTCACACTGCAAGCTTCAGCTACGGTAAATTAGGTCAATGATATTTTGTGAGCCTAGGACACATGTCGTCTAAACAGCATTCTTCTCCTAACCCTATTCTTATAAATACCCCAGCAAACAATGTGGGCAATTTTGGGGCAAAAATTAGCAACGGTTGGCATTTTTTGGCAAATTTTTGACAACATCTCTTGGCAAAGACTGGTGAAAGGACAAGAAAAGTTGGCAATAGAGGAGCATCGATGGTGACCCACAAAAGCTTTTGACCAAAGACTTCAAGTTAGCTGACACTTTGCTTCAAGTCTGACTCCCTTGTGCCCAGATTGGATAGAACAAGGTAGATCAGCTTTTTCTTGTTTCATCTCTGAATAGTTTTCTTGTTCTTGGCATGTGTTTCATCTAAACCAAATTCCGCCTACAACCATTATATTCAATGTATTTTTTTATAAGCTAAATCCCAGATTTCGGGATCACACATTCTCCAAATTCAATTTATTGCATCCTATCTACACAAATTTTACAATCGTTTTGCATCTTTTACATCATCCTTGTTGCCTTCTAGATTACCGATATCATACCCTTCCATCAAAATTGTCATCTTGTGATCTGATCATTACAAAATTTACTAATTAAGTAAGTCCTTGTCTGATCAAAAAGATCATTCAAGGCACCTTGGATTCATTTTTTCTAGCACAGCCCTCGCACGGATTCATGGTTGGAACTGTGTACATGGAACTTCGCTCGGTATTTCCAACGACTGACATTTTTCATTGTTACATTTTTCTGGTGCTAGAAGGAGGGCCTGAACCTCTAATCTGCATTTCACAGGTTGTCTTGTAAGTTGTCTGTACCCATTTTCGATTGACGTAAACGTAATACCTCCATGGTTTCTTACGAAATCATGTGGTGTAGATCGGTCACTTCAACAATTCCTCTGGAATCTTGTAGGATAGAAAGCCCATTTTCACCTTAGCTTGCCTTTTCCCTTGTGATATTTATCTTTGTCATCATTACTCTCAAGCTCTGCAGAGAATGGCTATATCAACCACCGTTGTTGACACTGCTAACCTCGAAAACCTTTGGACACTGCAAGTTACGCCTCCTGTGGTCAAATCACAAACCAGTCCAATGCAACCACGTCAATCCCTTAGGCTCCAAAATAAAGAGCCTGAGGGACACGCTCAGCATAGGGAACATTACAATTTTTTCTGTGTTAAACTTGCAACAAATTTGCCCATGTATCCACAAGAACTCGAAGAGAAACATGAATACGAGTTCATATACTGCAATGGAAAGCAATTTATTCCTTCACCTAACACCACTGTACCCATGAAGGATTAACAACAATGGATCTTAGATCAAATCTTGATGTCCAGGGCATTGACAGAACAACGAGAGGAGTTGTTCCATGATGAAGTGCTTCATGATGGACAGGAGGATCTAGACTCCCATTCTGAGGGAGGTAGTCATGCTAGCTTTGCTGTGGCCCCTCCCTCCATGGCATCCCATGTAAATCCACTGTTCATGATCACCATGCCCTTGACATTATCTAATGCTAACTACATCCCGCACTCATCCCAACTGCATTTTTTCTCTTCGACTACCCTCCTGGATGGTGTCCCTTCACAAATCATTCCTCCGCACGCACAGTTAGCTAATCCATTTCATCGTATACTTGCACCTATGTCATCGTATGTACATGCAGTACCTACTTTGTGATTACACACAGCGCCTACATTCATCCCAACTTACACGACAGGACCTACCACTATCGCGTGGTGGGCTCTAAACACATCATCCCTTGTAGTGCAACCTATGCAAATGTCTCATATTTACCACCATCAACACCAAGTCCCGCAGATGCTAAACCCCACTATAGGGCCATTGTCTATGCCCCCAGCCATGTAAACAGCACATTCCATGGCACAGTCAACAGTTGTCGCTTCATCTGCACCACCTACGAGGTGGTGGATGTCACAAGTGGCACTACCTACAAGGGTAGTCCCAATAACATCGCACATAGGCCAAGCTGCCACCCCTATCCCACCACCTAGCATGGCTCATCCTGCAATTCCACGAACAACCTCTTCATCCATGGGTCTAGATCAAGCCTTCCAGCTTATTCAAACTCTTACTAAGGAGGTTAAACATCTTAAGGCTACTAGCTCTAATACAATACAGGTCATGGATTTTTACCATGATGATCCCATTAGTTCGACAGTGCCTATTTTTTCATTGCCTCCTGGGATGCCACTCCCCCATTTTACAAAATACAATGGGGAAGGTGATCCCAATGCCCATCTAGTTACCTTTAGGTTAGAGTCATTCTTATTGCAACAATGGCCACGTACCATCATCTATGTCTTTGCTATGTCCCTAATAGGTAAAGCTTTAGACTGGTATCATGCACTCCCATGCTCTTCCATCTCAACCTTGGAAGAGCTGCTAATTCAGTTCGTGACTCATTTCAAATACAACCTGAAACCAAAAGTTATGTTGGACCAGTTAATGGGAGTCAAGCAAGATCCACTTGAGCTAGTCCAAAAGTTTATACAGCAGTGGAGCACCACCTTGAACAAAATCCGTGAACCCATCGGAGAGGCTCATCTGTTGGAAATCTTCAAGGGGGCAATCAATGACTTCATTAAGTTTAAATTGTATTACCTCGCTCCCTACTCCCTCAGCCAAGCCTTCACTTAGACTAAGAGCATTCAAGACGTGGCAAAGGCTAGCAAAGACCTAGCATATGTGGTCTACAAAAATGCCCAAAACAAGGGCAAAGACAAAGGCAAAGCTACAACAACAATCGTAGCAGCAGTAGCCAAAGGGGGCAAGAAGAAGAATAACAACAAGAAAGTATCTACAGTGCCTGCTGAGCCCACAACTAGCTCAAACAGCATCAATAAAGAAACTCCACCTACCCCTGAGGCATCTACACAGCTAAAGCCCAATTTTGAGTGCAAGGATCACTCAAAGTACACAGCTCTACCTGTAAAGCGTTCAGAAATTCTGAAGCAATTACTGGGAACCGGCCACATTCAACATAAGAAGGTGTCTGAGGAAGGTCTAAAATGCCACAGATGGAATTGTGAGCTACTTAAGAACCCCTCCCTAGCCCTATCAAACGAACCGCTAATTCCCAAAAACTTTAGGTTGGACCGTTTCTGTGACTACCACCAATTGTGTTGTTATGACACAGATTACTCCTGCTCATTGAAAGATGACATTCAATGCATGATCGATCAAGGTAAACTGATCTTAGAAAGTAGTAGTCTAGTCCATCCAAAAAACCAATCCATACATGTGTACCAAGACCCGTTAAACACAAATAACGTAGGGTACACTATCAATGTAGTGGGTATGGAGGGCGATGGCCAGGCACAGCCAAAGAAACCCTTTGTGCTACATGTACCTCCTCACCCATCTAAGACAATAAGCCCATCAACATCAACGGGTGCAGCTCAGCAACAACCTTTCATCCTCTAAGTCCCATCTCCTACCTTCATTCCGCAACCCACTATTGGCAAAGCCGCAGCCCAGCCCATGCCCACACCTAGGGCATCGTTTATCATCAGGGTGCCAAAGCTATCAGTTTCTCCTGCTACACAGGAGCAAATCGCTAAGTCAACACCTCGATCACAACCTAACAAGAAAGGAGAAGGGCATATGACAGGTAACATAGCCAAGGATAGCCTTACGCTGAGATTTCCCAAACCTATGTCCCTCGCCTTGGCACCCTTGGCCCACCCTCTAAAAAAGATGACGCTACGCAAACGTAACCATCTTCTCCTAACCCAAGGAAATGCAACCCTCAACCAGAAACCATTCCTCCCTGAGACATTCATCTCCTGAGACAAATGGAAGAAGAGAAGAATGACAAACAACTAGATCATGAACATGATCTCCTCAATGCTTTTACACAAGTTAAGTAGGCTCTTAAACAGAAAAGAAATGTTGATCCTCTATGACTTGTTGATAACATCACAAAAGCATCATGAGGCCATGATTCGCATGTTAATGTCCATACCTATGGATGAGATCCTACCAGTGGATCCAAAAGCAATCCACTCCATCATGCTTCCCCTTGTCGCTGAACAACCCCAACCTTCCCTACTGATGTTTCATGATGAATCCATTAAGAATGACCCAGAGAAGGATCAAGTGATAACAGCGTCTATGTTCATCACTATTCGGGTTGACCAATACCAAATCCGAAGAGTACACGTAGATGATGGTGCAGCTACCAATGTCATTCCATTACCCATAGTGGATAAGCTGGGTTTGATTGACCAGATCAATCCCACGACAATGTCATGTTTGAAGTCATTCAATGGGGCACGAGTGCAAGTTAAGGAAATAGTACACATCAACTTCATAGCAGGGAACCAATTCCCGATAAACACAATGTTTATTGTCGTCGAGGAGATGCCTGGTTTCAACTTAATCTTGCAAAGGTCCTGGTTAGCTTAATTAAGGGTAGTCTCATCACCCATCCATAAATAGATCCACTTGCCCTACATAGAATGGGAAGTGATCATCCACGGTGATAAGATGATCCCTCAAGCAGTTAATAACGTAGAAATGGAATAGGGTTCAAAAATTGAAATCCTCGAGGATCAGTCACCTACCCCAATAGCTAAATAGGCTGACGCAATGGCCAATGAAAGCTTATCCTAGGCTCAAATACACTTTTAGGGAGAAGATGGTAGCATAGAGAAATGCTGTAATAAGCTTCCTCGTCCATACGTGTCGTTAAAACTAAAGATAATCAAGAAGCAATTACGGAGTTAGCAAAGAAACAAGTTGGCATGACACATCACATTAGTCCACATTGTTTACTGTTATGCAATTTACGTTCTCTTTTTTCACTCTATCCTTATTACGCTCTTGCATACACACTATGCCCTAAAATGGACTTAAACTATAGATGGCCCGAAATGGCCTTAAACTATAGATGGCCCAAAATGGCCTTAAACTAGTTACGGCCTGCTATGGCCTAAAATTGGAAAAAAAATTTAATCTTTTACGTTTACGATGGTTTGGCCCGAAATGGTCTTAAACTAGTTGCAGCCTACTATAGCCTAAAACTGGCAATTTTATTTACCCTTTTATGCTTACGATGGCCTAGCCCGAAATGGCATTAAACTATTAACGACCTGTAGTGGCCTAAAATGTGTAACCCTTCTAACAATATGTCTTACTTCATAAACACTAAAATCTTTATATCACATAGATCGAAGAAAATTTTCCTTTACCCCATTTCATTACAACAAAATGTTGGCTAATATAGCCACGCTACACATTTCCTTTGTTACCACTTCCACCTACGTCATTCAACTCCACCTCCACCTCATGAAGATCATCCTCATAAGGACCTTCTTCGAGTGGTGGCTCTTCATGGGGGTGATCCTCTCTGTGAGGCTCTTCCTCATGGGGACTCTTGCTATGAGGTTGATCATCTTTTTGGGCCTCCTCCTCATGGAAATCCTCTTCGTGAGGACCATCATCTCCATTACACTCCTCTTCATTAGGACCCTCTTCATGTTGATCCTATGATTTGACATGAAACACATGTTAGCATCACCACCCAAAACTACGTATAATAACAATACAGTAGTCTTACAACTTGCCTGTGATGGTCCTGTGTCAACCGTGAAAGGAAATTGTTCCAAGTCAACCCACAACTGTTGCATGATCTTGTCCTCGGTAAGCTTAGACCAAATTCCATCTCCTAGATTAGTTCTAGTCTTAACCTTCCCCTTTTCCATAGGAGTCCATCAAGGTGGTTCAGAGAAGAAGGAAGGGATAGTGGTCTCCCCACCAGGGAGGGTTATTTCTCTCTCTGGGGAGGTGCTTACTGTCACTTGCTCCTAAAACTTTTTGTACAATCCAGAAGCACCAATGACATCGAGGAATAGCTAGAGGGACCATGCTTCAACATCAAAATCCCTGTAATGTTGGTGGTAGGCAGCACTTTCTCACTTATACACATGATTATGGTCCTTTTCTGCCTACCCCCATGCTTGGACCCTCACACTAAAGTCCTTCCAATCTTGGTTCTTCTGGGCTAGGAGATCCATTTGCATCTATTGCTTAATGAGCTCACGGCTGGCTTGGACACTGTTTCTAATGACAATCCAATAACAGGTGTAGTCAATCATAGCTATCTACCAATTTTCATCATTGGTCTCCCGATCTTGCAAAAGAAATTTTCGAGACTCTAGGTCCTCAACCCTATCGATTAGGGTCGTCTTCTCCTTTTCTACTTTCTGCAACCTCTTCCAAAGATCTTCATTGACGTTCTAACACTCCCATAAAGAGTGGGCCAAGCGTAACACAAATTTACGTATTTCATCGTAAAGGTTGTGTGGCACTTTGGTCACCTTCGATGAGGGTTCAGGGGTAGTGTCTAAGTCAATGGGCTCTTTGAGATCCCATCTAAGGCGAGATCCTGTAATATAAAAAATAACAGTTATACGTAATAAAATAACGTAATGTCACAATGCCAAAAATACTTGTGTAATAACAGTGATGTACCAATCTTAGGATCAATTTGCTCTAGGGGACTAATCATATTGTTCATGATGACCTCCATAAAGGCGAATTTGTTAGGAGTCTCACCCCAATGTTGAGTTGGGGTTGCTGACAAAGGTATGCTGCTATTATCAAAAGTGCCTACTATGCAAACAAAGTGAGTTCAACATAGTAGGGTAGACATAAAGGTAATTGAGACATTACGAAAATGCAAAACTCAACTCAACAAAACCCTCAAGAGTAGTAGCGTGAGGCTTGCCCTCTAAGGAAGGGTCAAACTCATCATTGACAAACTGCTTCTCTTTTTCTGGCTCATCTGAAAGGACCTCGGCGTCCTCTACTTCTGTCTCTTCTTTGGGCATAGGAACCTATGTGCCACCTACGTTACTAACAGGGGCCTCATTTTCCAAAACTAGGGCCCCTTCTCCACGTCGTATAACTATTGCCCCTGTTTTAGGGATCAACTTCTCCACATCTCTTCCTTTGTCTGTCAAAAAACACAGTTAGTCGAAAAAAAACTTTATTTACATTTTACGAATGCTACGCAACGCCACGATGTCTATACGTAGTTCCTATGAAACTTAATTTGCAGCCTCTTTTCCTCTATGGTAGTCAGGCCAGGAGACTCCATAGCTAGACAATACTTCTTCCACTAAACTAGTGAAGTCACTATTTCTGCTACTAGGTGCTTCCCCCTTAACACACTGCTGATGTAAGAAGGGAGTGCCCCACCCATGCTATCTTGGCCCCATGTAGGAGGTGCCACCAGATCCTTAGTCTTAAGTGAAAGAAACTCCCTAATACCTTTAGGAGGATCTTGGGCCCTAATGGTGTGGAAAACTTGAGAAATCCACGGTTTGGAAATCTGGTTACAATCTTGCTGCACCTAGACCCCATCCCTATGAACCACTAGAAATTCAGCAAAACACTGAAAGCAAGCTATGAAAAAGATGAAATGCACATTGAAACAAGACTCAAGCTTCTTGCGAAGCTTGACCATTTCAGCCTACAAGCCTTCAGCAAGGTAACTAGCCCAATTATACTATGTTCCCTCCTCCATAACCTCCTACATGATCCAAGCCTACTCTATGATAAGGATTCTTCCCTGGGAGAGTAGCTTGGGGAAGGCGTGAGCTTGGACAAGGGGATAAATGGTATTAGCCACCTCCAGCTTGATTTTATTAGCGAGGATGCCTTTCGATTTCTTTTTAACCCCTAGACACTCCTCTATGTCCTTTTGATTCTTAGAACCCCTCTTTGACCTTTCTTCTACTGGAGGGCCATCAGAAAGAATGCCAAAAAATTCAATGAATAGTCGAGCGTTAATATCAAAACTCACACAAATGTTGCGCACACGCATGTAAAGATACTCAGCTTCTTTGCTGAAGGAGTCATCAAGGGTTAACATTTTGGTTGCAATGACATCAGGGGAAAATAGCCAAAAATAGCTCCATCATTCCAGCTTCCTGGAGGTTATTGGTTATAGTAGCTGGGGCCGCTCCATGGCAGAGCCAACGTTGTGCTTCTTTTATGTCACCATAACAAAAGAAGAGACTACTTGCTTCACGCCCAGAAGCTATCATTGTGACCTCCCGTGATTCCCTAACTGTGAACATAAAATAATGGTTTAGATAATATAGCAAAATATTACAATTTTATACATTGTTTCCATTCTGTAGGATTGTACAATGGACCACCATAGCATAATTTACCACATCCAAAGGGCGAAGGAAATGGTGGAATTTTCTCTTGCACATATGCAATGGTGATAGGATGATCCAAAGTCCACTCCTTATCCAGCCATACAGCATCTGACATAGTAGAAATGGTAGTGTGGGATTTCAAATTCTAGTTGTCCTAAGACACTATCACACACATTACTAATAGAAGTGAACTCCTTTATGGTCATTTCAGCCATAGATAACATGTCTGTATCACCTTGGAGACCATGCTCATTGATAAAAACCTACACCACAAAATGTAGACAATTGTTTATACTTGACACAAATTCAAACAATGGTTAGCACAACATAACACTATGGAAACACTTACCCGCATGCATAATACATGATGCCAGGTGGATTCTGGAAATATGTCGTGAGATGACGAGCCACAAACAGTGTGTTGTAGGCATGATAACAATCAAATCTAGGCATCTCCCAGATCCAAGTTAAGCATCTCAAACCCCAAGCACTCTGTTCACAATCTTGTACCCAAATTGTTTCGATTAAGCTATCCACTAGAAATGTTAAGATGCTCTGTGTTAATCCAACTAGTAGTATCTCTAGAATGGCAGCAGCTATCTCAGCTGATAGATGCAACTAGATAATTACACTAACATTATGCAGCAAAAACTACAAAAACTCCCATGTGCCTTTTTGAAACCAAATCACCTCCTCCCCTACACGAGCATAAGGAGGAGGAACATTGGCCACAGGAACATGTAAACACCATAAGACGTCCACAATGTCCAAGACGATCAGGACGGGCTTTAGCATAATCCTTTACAATAAAGCACATTACCATTAGGAAAAGTAACTTAGACATACTAACAACATCAGAACAAAACAAATCAAAAAAGGCTCATAAAAATCCATTATGCAACACTAGGGTTCTCATTACCTCGACTCCTAGAGAATTACATGCTACGCTAGAGATGCTACCAAAACCGCCCAAACCCTTGCAATGGTGCAAGGTCTATCCCTAATAACGATGATAAAGGTAGCACCACATATTATCCCAATGTAACATGCAATCATGATAGGCGAGACAACGGAACCCTATTTACACTACACATGGGTACAATACCTGGACTCCTCCAGCTATGCATTGTCTTTGCACAATATTTCCCAAGATCACCCAAGCCCTTACGACAGTGCAATGGTTGTCTTTGACAATGGCGATAGGGGTAATATTACAAACTACAATAGCTTAGCCCACTTAGGTAGGTATTAATGCCAAAAATAATACACATCTTCAAAAAAAATATAATTACGATGCCATAACAACAAAAATAACAATCATGTCGGGAAGGTAAAAAATGACCTACTGGGCGAGTGGAGTAGCCTCCCAAGTTTCAACCTGGGCCTTTGAAATTTCCTCCAAACTCTCTTGCACTTCATCGATCTTCACCAATTTGGCATGTTTGCCTTTGATCTTTGGTGCCATGGTTATGCCTAAACAACCTTTACAAAATTGTCTACTTACACCTTCCTTCTACTTTCCTTCTGTTATAGCCTAATTCAAATTTGTGATGTTTATAGTCTACTTTGAGGACGAACATTCGACTTATAAACGTGATGGTCAAAACTAGCTATTTTCGTGTTCGATCAATACAGAACTTTCCTGAAATGTAGGTATGTTAATGCGACATGAAGCGTGAAGATTGCAGCATTAATCTCTTAGATATTGCATTGATTGCTGTCCAAAAAGACCCTAAACTAATGTGTAGCTTATCATCTCGTAATCTGGTCACATTAACGATGGTCTGCAAAAAATCCTAAATTAGCTGTTTTGACATGCTAGACACACCACGTTATACCTTTCATCATAGTTCGTAGAAATCTTACACTAATATCTAGGAAATTGGGCTTGCTGATTTCTTACAAACTATGCATATTGTAATGGTCTGCTAAGACCTTAAACTGCCAACCTCTTTAACACGCACCTCTAAAAAACATTCTATCATTTCACCATATTGACAAAAAAATAATATAACAACTTCCATTCTTGGTGATTTTATAGGTCAATTCGCAAATGGATGCAGCTTTACTCGCACCCCTAGCCCTAACAGGCCCATATGGGAAAACTATTAGACAGCTCAACCTTGCACTGATGGGAACTTACATTTCCCTTTATGACATAACCATAGCAACATCAGAAATATCCCTAGAATGGCTAGAACATTTGGCCCGAACCCTAGACCTGGAGGCTAGTGATGTGACCAAGGATCCCCTTACAGAGGTCCCTGTTGTTATGCAGAGCAACATACTTTGAGTGCTTAAAAATAACATTGTGGTATTCACATGATCGTACGAAGACATGCCGAGTTTAGATCCAAGACTAATATAGCACAACATATTTTTAGACCTGCATATCAAAGTAATTAAACAAAAAACACTGAATATTAAGCCCAAAATTGCACTGGTAGTGCATGATGAAATCACTAAGCTATATCAGGCTAGTTTCATTCGTGCGGTTGATTATTCAAACTAGGTATCAAATATCGTAGTTGTCTCTAAGAAAATGGAAGGAATACGCATCTGTATAGACTTCCGCAATCTGAACAAGGGAACAATTAAAGACAACTTCCCATTACCGAGTATCAACCAACTTATCGATACAACAGCTGTCCACATGTTACTATCCTTCATGGATGGGTTTTCAGGCTATAATCAAATCTGTATCAACCTAGAACATTAATTAACCAAACTTTCATGAAACACTGGGGAACTTTCTATTACACCATGATGCCATTCAGGTTAAAAAATGTTGGAGAAACTTATCAACATGCCATGACATATATCTTTAGTGATTACCTCTTAGAGAGATTGAATGACTATGTAGATGACATAGCTGTCAAATCTAAGAAGTCAGAAGATCACCTAGAAGACCTAGAGTTAATCCTTAAACGATGTCTTAGGCACAACCTAAGGCTCAACCCAAGAAAATGTGTGTTCGGAGTCAAAGCCAGATGCATGTTGGGATTTTTAGTATTGGAGACTGGCATACGAGTCAACCCCAACAAGGTTAAGCCATCGTTAACCTAGAACCACCTACACACCTCAAAGAACTACGTGGATTATAGGGTAGGTTGCAGTTTATCAAGCTGTTCATCTCAAAGTTAATGGACAAATTACGACCACTGCAACATTTGCTCAAGAAAAGAGTTAACTTTGAATGGATCGAGGACTACCAGCATGCATTTCACAACCTAAAGAAAGAGCTGTTACATTTGCCAACGGTCTTCCACCACAAAGGGACTAGCCTTTCTACATCTACCTAGCAAACTCAAATGTGTCCATAGCTATGTTGTTGTGTCAAAAAAGGGACAATGGGTTAGAAGTCCCTATCTATTATCTAAGTCATGCTCTATTTGCGTACGAAATAAGGTACAATGAAGTAGAGTGTAATTGTTTGGCATTGGTGTTTGTGCTAAAAGAATGAAGACACTATATTTTCAGTAGCCAAGGAAAAATAATTTGAAAGAACAACATTCTATGGGCCATCACAAATAATTTATATGAAAGTATAGCCTACTGGAAAGACATCACAGTGAAATTTGACTTGCACTATGTTGGCCAATCTTCACGAAAGGCTAGGCCATAGCCGACCAACTTGTAACATCACCTGTTAACGATCAAGCCATAATAGAGCCCAAGTTTCCTGATGAACAAATACATAGTTTAAGCCCTATATCGACAAGCCTCAAAGTGACGTTATACTTCAATGGAGCTTCAACTACCAGAGGTGGTAGAGCTACCATCGTCATTACGCTCTCCCCTGAGGATGTTCACCCATTGGTTTACCTCCTAGCGTTTCCCTATATGAATAATGTGGTAGAGTACGAGGGGCTCCTCAGGGGACTATTAACAACCAAGGAACTCAACGTTCAACACCTGGCAATCCAAGGCAATTCGATGCTCATCATCAATCAACTCACAGGGGTCTATGCCTGCAAAGCTGTGCATCTACAGCCCTACTGCGATATGGCTAAAGATCTTCTATGATAATTCATGACAACTGATGTCCAACACATGCCATGTAATCAGAACAATGTAGCTAATGCACTAGCTACACTAGCTTAAAATGTGCCACCACATTTTTTTGCTAGCTTGCCCACTTTAATTATGGAATGTACAGACCCTATCATTCAAGTGGTGTAAATCTCTTTTCTAAGTACGGGAGGAACGCCAGAATGGTATGACAACATTAAAACCTACCTTCTGCATTGTGAACCACCACACAAGTTAACACCTACACAAAAAGATGCAATCCCCAAGTGTTCCAAGCAATACGTCATCATCAGAGACAATACTCTATGTAGACGCTCTTTTGATCGGGTATTGCTAACCTGTGTTAATAAAGACCAAGTGCAAAGGATAGTTAGCGAAGTCCATGAAGGACTATGTGGATGGCACATAGCCTTGCGAACCATGGCTGCTAAAATCATATGCTTAGGGTATTACTTGTCATACATGGAATGAGACTGCCTTACCAAGGTTAAGACATGTGACACATGCCAACATTATGCAAATCTAATAAGTATGTCACCAACTGAATTGCATACTACATAGATCACTTGGCCATTCCAACGATGGGGACATGACATCATAGGCCCCATCACACCTAAGTCTTCTGCAGGACATAGCTTTATTATCATCACCACTGAGTACTTCACGAAGTGGGTCGAGGCTATTCCCCTATGAAAGATTACATCTCAATAGGTTTGCCATTTTATCTTGGATAATATAGTAACTAGGTTTGGGCTTCCCATGACTATTGTGACCGACAATGGGCCATAATTTAGTAGTACCAAAACCAAATCTTTCTACAGTAACCTTGGTATCAAGCAATCTTTTTTCTCACCCTATTACCCACAAGCAAATGGTCAAGTAGAGGCAACAAACAAAGTGACCATAAATTTACTTTAAAATATGCTTAGCAGCAACAAAAAATGATGGCATGAAAAAATCCTGTATGTGCTATGGGTCTATCATACGACATGTAGAACAGCTACCGGTAGGACACCCTACAGCCTAGTCTATGGATCTGAAGTAGTGTTGCCCTTGTAACTATAGGTTCCCTCACTACGGATGGTCCTCTCCACGATTATAAATGAGACTCAACACAATGAGTCCAGGATCGTGGATTTAGACTCAGTAGAGGAGAAATGCATCCAAACGCTCGATAGCATCAAAAGATATCAAGACAGGCAAAAATAGAAGCATCATCACAACCTACATCAACGATTAATCAAGAAAGGAGACTTAGTTCTTAAGTCCATTCATGAACTAGCAAGTAAATTCTCTGCAAGCTGGGTAGGCCCTTTCCTAGTCGTCAACGCATACAGTAGTGGAGCATTCAGGCTAGTAGATATTAGTGGAAACGAACTTCCAAACCCAATGAATCATATGTACCTAAAGCGGTACCACCTCTAGATGTCATTTTCGCTCAAATGTAAGGTAACAAACGTCTGCTACGATGTAAAACTGGTAGTGTTGTACACGTCCACTACGATGTAAAACTGCCATTTCTTGCATGCGTCCACCATGATGATAAACTGGCAATGTTTTCAACCATCCACCATGATGTGAAACTGGAAAGGTAAGCATTCATCTGCTGAGACATTAAACCAACACAGACTTGTCCCTGGGTCACGACACAAAACTAACACCCAAGCATGGTCTGCTAGGACCATAAACTAGTTCCTCCGTCGTCCGCCACGACATAAAACTAGCATACTTTAGTCTACCCAGACTTTAAACTAGAACCATGGTCTGTTGGGACTTAAAACCAGCAACAATAGTCTACCAGGACTTGAAACTGGAAGCTACCAACAGATTACCCATGAAGCAAGCGACCTTGATCATTCTTGCACGGCATCCCTACCAGAAGGAATGGGTAGGGCATTGGAATAGACGTAGCACTGCTACCTTCCTGGCATACTACTAACCCCTCAGAGATGCTGCTACCATAGCCACTCTATAGTTGCAACTCCTGGGGTCAGCTTTGCCATTCGAAGCCCCAAGGAAACTATGGTCACCCATAGCCTTGATGGCCTCCACCCATCATCGCCACCAGACTCTAGCTCAGCAAATTCATCTGACTAATTCTTTGCCTAGTCAATTGGATAAGATGAATCTGGCTATCGATAGAGAATTTCTAAATCGTGGCATCAAGAAAGGGACCCTTGCCTCTTACTACAGTTCCTTCTCCATGGCCTACACTCTCCTTTTTGCTTTGGGTGACACTTGTTTCAACAGCCTTCCTAGCGATTAGGATAATTGCTTTTTCTTTCTGTTCTCTATTATGTTTTGCAGGTTACTTGCTACGAGAACATTGTTCAAGAATGCATTCACTAGGAGGGTGAGGTGTCACAGCATTTTGTGGTGGCTGCTCATACTAGCCTAGCCACTTGGGAGTGAAAACCCTACCTTTCCCTCCATTAGATACCTTATTTCACTTTTTCCTTCCCTTTTCCTTACAATTACCTTTACCCTCTTCTCCTGTTTGTACAAAATGTGAGCATACAAGAAATATTTTGCACATGAATAACCATCATGTCCATGAACTGGCGTAACACAACTCGCCTCATGGAACAAAAGTTCAAAGAAAAATTAAAAAAAATGGGCAAAGCTAGGAAAAATGGATGAAACACAACTCGTCCAGGCCATACGGGCATAACACAACTTGCCCATGCAAGCCCTGCATATACAGTATAGCAGTAGTGTAACCTCTTGGGAAAACACCTGCAAGAAGNCCTTTGCACTTCTAGGTTTGATAAGGAGACATCTAAGCAATAGATGATGAATGTTGTTGATGTCTTTACCTCTGGTGTTTCATATTCTTTGTCGATGTCTCTCGGGAAAGCCCTCAAAACATCAACAAAGAGGGGTCATTAAAACACCGTGAAATTTCAAGACCCTGATGATTCAGCAAAGTCTCAAAGTTTAGGCAAGGATTTCCACAAATGACACATCTCAACAAGTTTTCTTTTTTTGGCCAAGGGCCTACTACTCTACGCTACGCAGCTCAGCATAGTAGACTTCAGGAGGACTCAATAGAAATGAGGGATTCTCATCAACACTTCAACTTTGCAAGCTGGCCATGATTGAAAATCTTAACTTTTGGCATATTACGCCACATTATGCTATGCAACGTAATGTAGCATAATGCAATGTAACGCAAGCAGATAGTTGATTTAATCATGACAACAGAGGAAGTAAAATTCAAGCATTGGCAGTTCATATGCCATGATACACTCCGTAGTGTATTACAGTGTAACCGTAGGACAGTTTGTTACCGAAGCTCCAGCAAGGGTAGATTACGACATACTACGCTTTAGAGCATAGCTCAGTGTAACACTGCAAGCTTCAGCTATGGTACATCAGGTCAATGGTATTTTGTGGGCCCAAGACACACTTCGTCTAAACCATGTTCTTCTCCTAACCCTAATTTTATAAATACCCTGGCAAATAATGTGGAAAATTTTGGGGCAAAAATTGGCAACGTTTGGCATTTTTTGGAAAATTTTTGACAACATCTCTTCGCAAAGACTGGTGAATGGATGAGAAAAAGTTGGTAATAGAGGAGCATCGACAGTGATCGATAAAAGCTTTTAACCAGAGACTTCAAGTTAGCTAACACTTTACTTCAAGTCTAACTCCCTTTCACCCAGATTGGCTAGAACAAGGTAGATCGGCTTTTGCTTGTTTCATCTCTGAATAGTTTTCTTGTTCTTGGCATGTGCTTTGTCTAAATCGAAGTCCGCCTGCAACAATTGTATTCAATGTATTTGTTTATAAGCCAAATCCCAGATCTCAGGATTGTACATTCTACAAATTCAATATATTGCATCCTATCTACATAGATTTTACAATCGTTTTGCATCATTTACATCATCCTTATTACCTTCGCAATTACCAATATCATACCCTCCCATTGAAATCATCATCTTGTGATCCGATCATTATAAAATTTACTGATTAAGTAAGTCCCTGTCTGATTGACAAGACCATTCAGGGCACCTTGGATTTATTTTCTCTAGCGTAGCCCTCGCACGGATCCAGGGTTGGAACTATGTACACGAAACTTAGCTTAGTATTTCCAGCAACCGACGTTTTCCATTGTTACAAGCGTGACCAACTCTTGAAGTCTCAAAAATGAGCCAAAATAATTTGATCTATAGCATGCAAGTCATCCTTAGAGCACATCCTTGATAGCTTCAGTCCCAACCTCCAGAATGCCAGATTTTAAGTCAAAATCATAAGTTTTTTTAAGATTTCACATGTCACATTGCATGTCACACTACATGTCATGCTGCAACATGACTACAGTGTGACATCCTCAAAGTGGTTCTAAACAGGTCACATCCAGGCTCAAATTCTAGATTTCAAATCTCTCAGGTCACACTCAAAAATCAAGCTTCAAAATCACAATTTTGAACAAAATACATCAATTTCAAGTCATGTCACACTGTCACACTATAGTGTGACTCCAGCATGACATACCATAAATAGCTCGAAACAAGGCACTTTCAGGCTCAATTTAGTAATTAGTCAGGCATCCTACAGTAGTCAAACTAGTCAAACACAAGATCCAGAAGTTTCAAGAGAGCTAGAGTCTATTTTTCTTGATTCCATTGTAAATTTTCACTTATGGGGCTTGTCATGCCCTCATGGTCTAAATTGTATGTATTTCCATGGGCTTGAGTGACCCACACATTGTAAGATATGATGAACTTGGTCAAGAGCGTAGCTTGTCCACACATGTCCAACTCACACATAGCTATCCATTGGACATGTGTCACTTGATCCACTTTCCTCTCATCTCCTAGCCATTTATTCCATTCTCAAATTCTACACATGAGCCTGGCCCAACCCTATAAATACCCTATCAATTCACATAAATGGGGTTGACAATTTTTGAGTTAAACAGCTTAGGAAACGTAGACCAACAATCCTTGGGCACTTAGCACACTCTAACTCCTAGCATCCAAGCACTTCTGAAACACATCACATCACATTACATCGCCTCGGGGCTTAGTGCTTGACCTGCCATCGACATGTGCAGCTACACTTTGACCAGTGCACATCTTTTCTATGCAATACAATACAACTCATTTTTCCAACCATTATACTGTTTGCTCTATTTTACATTCAGTTACATTTTATTTACATTTTGATTACGATAGTAGTTTTTGCATATGTTTCTATTTATATTTCATGCACATTGTTTACATTTTAAAGCTTCAATTATGATAACCCCAGCGTAAGTCATAGTTTACGCTCAGGAAAGTCCTTGGTTGATTTACGTGTAGACCATCCAAGGCACTCTACCTTCGTTTACTTTACTAGCTTGCCCTTGGGCAAAGGCAAGGTCAGCTATCTCTACTTGATGATCTTTCAATGTTTGTTTCCCTTCTAGCCTTACACTAATGATTTAGATCAGTATAGTAAATTGGCTCTAGAAGGAGGCCCCGACTTGTTTATTTTCTATTAAAACATCAATCACACTACCTGTCAAAAATTATTCATCTTGTCCTATTGTCCTATGAGTCTCCTATCACAGTTGTCACACTGTGTTGTCACGCTATAATTGCAGTTCTCATGTTTTCTTGCAGTTGTCACGTTGTCTTGCAATTTTCATGTTGTAGTTACAGTTGTCACATTGTCTTTTAGTTGTCATGCTATTGTTACAGTTGACATGTTGTCTTGCAATTGTCACATTCTAGTTGTAGTTGTCATGTTGTCTTGCAGTTGTCACGTTGTAGTTGCAGTTGTCACGCTGTCTTGCAGTTGTCATGCTGTAGTTGTAGTTGTCATGTTGTCTTGCAGTTGTCACACTGTAGTTGTTACACTGCATTTGCTCGCATTCTGCCCATCCGTCTAGCTTAGTTCACTCATGTTCATTATGGAATCCTCCCAAATTAACCTAGTGACACTGCTGACCTTTGACTTTGGGATTGAAACCTCGAAACCTATGACTACTACTGAATCCATAATTGTCATCGAATAGATAAATGCCCAAGGCCATACATGCTAGTCACTTAGGCTATAGGATAGAGACCCTACCTATGCAACTCTTACACCTGAACAATATAATTTCATCTGTGTCAAGATCCAAGCCAACTTACCCATCGATGCTGTAGAGAGAGAAGCAAAGAAAGACTATGAACATATCCACAAAGGAGGTCATGAATTCATTCCCTCAGCATTTGACATAATCTCGCTCTCTGAACATCATCATAAACTTGTATCCTAGCTTCTCATGGCAAGAAGCCAAGCCTTACCGACACCTCTGATAGAGCCTTAGGGTGAAGATGAGGACGACGACTTTGTAGCCCAATCTGAACATGGGGATTCATACCATACCATCAGTCCCCATGCCCATACAAACCCACTATTTCAACATTTCCTAGAAGAGACTATATTTCCACCACCAGCATCTCTACAGGAAGAGGTCATTCCCATCCTTGTACCATCTGAAATTGTTGATGAGAGGCTGGAATGAACAGACACCAAAAGATCTACAAATGAAATAGTAAGACCCTACCTTCACTCCAAGGTAAGCTGGAAATCAACAGAGGTAGAGTGCCTTGAATGGTCCACATGTGGATCAAGCGAAGACTTCCCCAAACGTACGCAATTGCGATGCATTGGGTATACGTAAACAAGTGCAAAAATCGAACGTAAATGAATGAAAAAAATGTAAACTATTTAAATGATAATCAATGAAAATAGGAAAAATGTGAACAAGAACAATAATGTAAACTGTAAGAATCTGGGCAATAATGCAAACTGTTTGTATTGATAAACAATTAGAATGTGCACCAGTCAAAACGTAGTTGTGGAGTGGTCGCAAGGTAGATGTTTAGCCCTGATGGATGAGAACGGATGCTGGGAAGATGCAGTTGTACAGCATTCAAGTCTGTATCAAGCCCAACATATGAGATTGATGTCTAGATTTCTTAAGTGTGTGAGATTCAAATTTTTCAAACCTTGATCTAGTGGAAAATAGGATATTTATAATGTTTTGGACGCGAGATTCAGATTTGGAAGAAGATCAGTGGTTACGGGGTAAGAAAAATTTGGATTAGGTGAAAAGTGTGTGCATTGACCAGATGCACAGGAATTGTTACAATGTACAGTGCAGCGTCCAAGATCTCTTACACTAGCATCCGTAATGCCCAATGTATGAACTTGAAACACTGAAAAAAATGCCAAAAATGCAACAAATGTTAATGTAAAAGCATGGATCTAGGTGTCTGGCCTTCAGATCTATAGTTATATGATATTTTTATGATGCCAAAGCCTCCATTTTGCATGGATATGGCTCTGATGTGTGTGCAGCCTATTCTGGCATCAGCGTCTAGCGTATGAAAGTGTTTGTGTTGGGTTTACAATGCTAGAAGCATGCCAGCGTTACTAATAGCATATGACATGAAAATAGTGCATTTTGAAATTTTTTTTAGATGTGAGACCCATTTTCAGAGTGGATCTGCACACCATGGGTCATGAGGATTCTGTGTGCCAAATTTGGGCTAATTTGGATGTCGTTTTGGTCCTGTTTTGGTTGATGATGCTGGGCATTACGCTGTGCTGCATTTGAAAAAGTAACCCCAGCATCACCAACTGAAAATACCTCATTTAACACCAAAATTTTGATTTTCTAGAAGTTGGGAGCTACTAGGGACCTTGGTGAAGATCATGGGGGGTCCTTGTGCTTGATTTTGGCCTATTTTAACTTAGTTTTAGGGCTCCAAAAACTAGTGACGCTAATCCTTACGCTGGGCAACATCTGAAAAAGTAACCCCATCATCACCAAGTCAAAATGACATATTTGAGGCCCAAATTTTGATTTTCTAGAGGCTAGGATCTACTAGGGTCCTTGGTGAAGGTCATGGGGGGTCCTTTGGTCACACTAGGCAACATAATCTACAGCGTGATCAAAGTTTACTTAGCCAAAACCAAGCATTTTGAGCCCGAAAATTTTGATTTTGGATGCTGGAAGTTGGTGCAGTCACCTGTGGACCCTGGGGGGACCTTGCTTATTGAATCATGAACCATTGGGGTTGTTTCAAAGGCCTCCAAGTTTGGTCATGTTGTATTCATTCTTGGGTAGTTGCATGACTTAGCTTGAATCTTGTCTGAAAGTGCTAGGCCAAAATTTTGTGGTGTTTTTATTGGCCCCTCTTTGTTGAATCCTAGAGGAATCTACCCAAGAGGCATTGAAAAAGAAGTACAAAACACCACGATCAGCTGAGTATCAAGCATTGTTCTTTGACACTTGGCCAAATGTCATCGCACCATGTTTAGAAGTACATGGGATAGGGAAATGAGGTTTTGAGATGTATAGGGAGAAGGTTTGTTACTATGAGATCGGGGATTGATGAAGGGATGATTTTTTTTAACTGTGGGAAGGGGAATGCTCTTGTGTGAACACATCATGTTGGTCCTTGTCAATAGCCAGTATCTAGTGGATTTGGGACCAAGGCATGGGATGTGCATCCTTTGGAGGAATGAGACTCTTATATCCTATTTAAGAGAATTCGTTGTCACAACCAAAGCCACGCGATGAGGTGGTGCATTCTTTGGAGAAACAAAACCCTTTTTGAGTGTCAAAGGAAACCCGTTGTCCAATAGCCAAAGCCACACGGTGGGATGCAACATGATTTTTTTGAGACACGAGGTTTTTTCTTCCAAGACAAGTACCTTCCCGCCTAGGGCTTGTATGGGAAGTGCCAAGGGTCTTGTGAGGGATTTTTTCTCTTTGATTTTTTTTTTTACTTTTTTTATTTTTATTTTTATTTTTTGAACAGAGCTCTCTTTCAATGTTATACTCGTGCTCGTGTGCTTATATCTATTTCATGTGTTGTGTTGTGTATTGCAACTGCTTTGAGAGTTATAGTGTGCAACCATGTGTTCAGAGTTTTGGGATGATTGGGATGTATTTGGAAAATGTAACTGAATAAGGTAGAGATAACATTTTAGAAAATAAGGGATGTTTGGGAAACTGGGAATATACTTGTGAACTGTTTGATTAACCTAGTTACATGCATCAGAAATAATGTGGTACCTCTTTGCCATGATGAAGTGCATCCATGTACGAACACCTCTGGGTGTCATCCTGCAAACACAACTCCAAGAAGATAAGAAAACCATGAGTGAATGAGTTAGCTTAACACTTTAAACATGGATGTAACCGATGGGATGGAGACACCACATGCAACCACAAGCAAACAAAATTGAGTAGCAACAATGTTGTCAGATTCCATGTTATGAATTCATGCAGCAGGTTGATGAAGACATGGCATTTGATTTCAGCAATAGGTTAGTAGGCCAGTGAAGAATTTGCTAGTTTATAGTCTTGGTGGACTATCGGGGATTATTTTTACATCATAACCCATTGGATGTTGCCAGTTTAGCATCATAGTGAACGGTGCAATGCTAGTTTATAGTTGTGGTAGACTATGGAGAGGCGAGCTAGTTTATAGTCTTAGTGGACTCTATTAGATAAGAGTACGGTAGTTTATTGTCATTCCAGATGATCTGTGGTATCAATTTTAGGTCGTGATGTTAAGACCGCTCTGTGGTATCAGTTTATCGTCATGACTCTAGGACGAATGTGTACCTTAGGCTTTGTTCAGACATAAAATGGCTTGAGGTACATGTGATTCTTTGGATGAGCAAGCTCATTACCATCCATATCAGCTAGTTTGAACACTCCATTTTTGTGTGCTTTGGTTACCAAGTAAGGCCCTTCCCAGTTGGCTGAGAATTTGTCCGAGTGCTCATGGACCGCCTTAAGGTCAAGGTCACCTTCCTTGATCTGGCATTTGTGACTGTCATGTTGATGTCATCGTCGTTGTTGCTTCTAGTACCACTCAATTTGATCTAGTGTGCGTGTTTGTTCCTCCTCCATCGAGTCAAGGTCAACAATGCGTGAGTCATTATTTTGACTTTCACTAAGGAGTCCAGAGAGTGTGATCCGGAATGAAGGTACCTACAACTCCAAAGGTAAAACAGCTTCTGAACCATAAACAAGACTATGCGGAGTTTTACATATGGATGTTCTATGTGTCGTTCGATATGCCCATAGCACGTAAACTAGTTGTTCATGCCATCTTCTTTTTCTCTGATTAAGCATTTTCTTGAGCACCATGATGACCATTTTATTTGTGGATTCTACTTGACCGTTGCTCTGGGGATAGTATGGTGATGAAAATGAATGTTTGATGCCTAGGCTCTCACAAAAGGTTTTGGTTTCGACACTGCTAAATTGTGGCCTGTTATAAGTGATTATGGTCATTGGAATGCCAAAACGAGTCACAATGTTTTCAAGGATGAAGTTGCATACTTGTTTTGATGTGCTTTTCCTAAGAGGAATAGCTTCTACCCATTTTGTGAAATATTTTGTTGTGGTTATAATGAAGCTATGTCCTGCGAAAGATGGGGGACTTATTGGTCCTATGATGTCTAACCCCCATTTCTGGAAGGGCCATGAGATTTGAGCTATATGAAACTCATTAGGTGGCACATGTATGAGATTACCATGTTTTTGACAGATGTTGCACATTTTGACTTTGGAGAAATAGTCGTACTTCATGTGTGACCAATAGCAGCCTAAATGTCTGATTTTGGTTGTCATTGCCTTGGGTGCTATGTGCCCTCCACAAAGTCCTTCATGAACTTGCTCCATGATGGTTTGGCCATCAATGCTACTAACGCATACTAAAAAAATGCCTTCATAGGATCTACGACATAGCGTGTCCCCTACTAATGCATACTGCCAAGAGTGTTTCTACACTACGTCCTTCTGAGCATTTGTTAGATGTTCAGGTGGTTCACCATGTAGAAGATACTCCTTTATGTCATCATACCATTCCATGGCATGTGTTGTGCTAACAGATGCTATGGGTAGTTCATCGAGAGCATCAGTTATGGGCTTGCACAACTCGTCATGGAACTAGGAAACGCATGAAACATATTAGGTGAAATGTTTAGGGCTAGTGTTGTAAGTGCATCTCTGATGGTATTGTCATTTCTGGAAACATGTTGCACATCTATGTTTGTGAATTGTCTCAGTAGATGTTTTGTCAAGTCACAGTATGGTTGTAAAGGTAAAGCTCTACACGCATATACTTCTGTGACCTGGTTGATGACTAATTGTGAGTTGCCTCTAACTATGAGCTGTGTGATTTCTGAAGCTAGTGCTGCCATGAGACCTCTAAGAAGACCTTCATACTCTGCTACATTATTAGTACAAGGAAAGTTTAAGCGATAAGCAAAGGGTTGGATCTCCCCGTAGGGATATGTAATGACTACTGCAGCACTTCCTCCTCAGGAGGTCGATGCTTCATCAAAGTTTAAGATTGCATCGTAGTTATTAGGTACTGTGTCTATTGTGTTTACGTTATCATCGAGAAACTCTAGGTTGATTGTTGCTTGGTCTTACGTCAGTGATGTAGTCATTTGATTGACTATAGCTGGACCTTTCACTAATGATTAAGCTATGTAGTGCAGGTCAAACTTAGCAATTATCGCTTTCCATCTACCTATCTTGCTTGATTCGTATATGTTGTTCGTGATAGCTCTGAGCACGTTGTCTTTATAGATGATATTAACTTGGTTACAGAAGAGATAATGTCACCACTTCTTTAAAGAAAATATAAGGGCAAGGCATGACCTCTCCATGTCATTGTAACGTTGTTCGTAGGCTACTAATGCATGGCTCAAGTAGTAAATAGGGATTTCAATTCCATCATAACATTTCTGACAAAGCATAGACATGATAGATGATTTGGATGTTCCAAGGTAGATGTAAAATGGTTTATTTTTCTGTGGTGGATGAACTTTCGGTAGTTGAGCTAGTGTCGTTTTGATGTTCTCAAAGGCTTCTTGGCACTATGGAGTCCATTCAAAATGGACACTCTTGCGCAATAAGTGCTACATAAGCCTCAACTTGTCTATAATTTTTTTCAATGAAACATCTAATAAAATTTAATATACCTTGTAGACTGCGAATTCTAGTAAAGCTGCTAGGTGGTTTCAGATTTGTTACTGCCTTAACCTTATCTGGATCTACTCATATCCCTATCTCAGATATGACGAATCCAAGCATTTTTCCTGTTTTGACCCCAAAGACACATTTCTTCGGGTTGAGTCTAAGCTCGTATTTTATACAACATTTCAATACCAAGTCTAGATCTTGTACATGTTGCACAGTTGTTTTTGATTTGACCGCAATGTCATCTACATAGTCATTAAATGAGTTGAACATGTAATCACTAAAGATAAATGTCATCGCTCGTTGATATGTAGCCCTGACATTCTTGAGACTGAATGGCATCATCATATAGCAAAATGTACCCCATGGTGTCATAAAGGTTATCTTGAGTTAATGTTCGGGGTTGATCCTAATCTGGTTGTATCTTGAAAAGCCATCCATGAAGGATAAACAATGCATGCCTAGCAGTTGAATCAACAAGTTGATCAATGCTAGGTAGTGGGAAGTCATCTTTTATGGTTGCAATGTTGAGGTCACGGAAGTCAATACATAGACGAATGCTCCCATTCTTTTTTGGAACTATAACCATGTTGGATATCCAATTAGTGTAGTCCACAGCTCAGATGAAACTAGCTTGATAAAACTTCATGATCTCATTGCAAACTGCCAACGCTAC
Organism: Gnetum montanum; assembly: GCA_015680685.1. NCBI lineage: Eukaryota > Viridiplantae > Streptophyta > Gnetopsida > Gnetales > Gnetaceae > Gnetum > Gnetum montanum. The sequence goes on from MNCI01026654.1 coordinate 150,131, forward strand.
TTCAGGCTTCACCTTGCGTGCTTTTTGTTTCACTTGTCTTAGTTTTGGATCAAGTATGATGTTGTGCTGGACTATTCGAAGGTCAAGCCCAAGCATGTCAGTGTAAGACCAAGCGAATGCTTTCATGTTGTCATTTAGCACTCAAACTATGTCACTGGCAAGTTGTGGATTTAACAGAGTACTTAGTTTTAAAATTTTAACCTCACCATCTAACGTAGTTATGGGAACTTCAGCTAGGGGATCTTCGGTGATGTTATCGGCCTCTAGGTCTAGAGATTTTGTCATTCTTTTAAAGCAATCTAGTGTTTCTTGGGTTGATGCCACTAAATTATCGTATGTTGGGGGGTCTAAATCAATGGACTCTAGATTGATTTCTTTCTTAATTACTCCATGTGATCCATCGATAGACAATGGTATGAAGAGTTGCTTGCTTTCCATGTGTTTGCTCCTACCAATGAAACAGGGAGCTATGTCAACAGGCGTGAGTTTTCTTTTTTCTTAAAAAAAAATTGATTTTACATTAAAATGTAACTGATGGTACACCAAGGGTAGTTTACCATCGTGCATGGATGTATGGTAGTTTAAGGCCATACCAGGATAGGGGTGGTAGTTTAAGGCCATACCGGGCTATGTGTGGCAGTTTAAGGTCATACCGGGCCATGTGTGGCAGTTTAAGGCCGTACCGGGCCATGTGTGGCAGTTTAAGGCCATGTCGAGCCATGTGTGGCAGTTTAAGGCCATGCGAGGCCATGTGTATGTACAAAAATTTAAATTTTATATATATATATTTTTATTTTTAAAGTTTAAGGTTTGGGCATTGATAAAAGCAAAAGGGGTCAAAGTAATCAAAATAANACAACGTGGTAAAAATAAGAGTAATGGTTAAATATAATAAAATAAAAGGGGGGAATTAAAAAAGGTTTGCCTAGTAAAAGTAAAAGTCATTTCATCATTTTTCAAAATGAATATTGGAAACAGGCAATAGTGGCAGCATAAGCAAGGTGGACAGCGTATAGTAGGCATCAAAGGTAGAATCGAGGTGTGTATAGCATCCTGGAGGGGAGCATGAGTAACTACTACCCCCAGATCTACAACATTTGGAGCCAGATCTGTAGCTACAACGTCCAGATCTTCAGCGTACGAGGCAAAATGGGTAAAGAAAAACAAGACAAGGGAAAGGAAAAGAAGGAGGCGACACTAGCGTTCGTGGAGGAAAGTGAGGAGATGCTTTAATGCCTTCCTTAGCCCAGGATACCTTCATGGACCTTTTTTTCTTGCTATTCTTTTGTTGTTGTTTCCATGTGTACAGCATAAATGTTCCTATGCGGCGTGTGCGTATGTAGCGTGTGCACCCTGGGCATTTACAGTGTGTGTAAGAAACGGTCTGTTTTGGGAAAAAAGCTTTTTATATGAATGGTATGTTCTGTGTGATTAAATTTCGTTAACATAAGTAGCTAACTTCTGGACTGCGTTGTCCCTTATGTGCATTTTTCTTGGGCCTGATTGTTTTGATTTATGAGCGTAAGTGATGTGCACCTCTAGAGTTAGTTGCATTTCTACTCATCGTGATTTGTAAGGGTTGCACCTCTAGAGTTAGTTGCATTTCTAGGGCCTATAAATGAGGGTTTGAATGCCTGGTATCCAAGGGTTACTAGGGGGTTTGAATGTCTAGTTTTTATTACAGTATGGGTTCTTGAATGCCTGGTATCCAAGGGTTACTGGGGGTTTTGAATTTCTAGTTTTTATTACAGCATGGGTTCTTGCAAGTGTAAATTATTCCCTCCTTCAAAGTGGGAGGAAATTGTGCTGAATTTGGGAAGACGGGTGGGGTCAGCATGAGCATCCATCTTGGTTATCACAGCATGAGTATGTAACTTAGATCAGTGTATACATGACTAAAATCAATGTCAGTGTAAATTCATGACTAAAATCAGTGTCAACATGAATACATGACTAAAATCAGCGCTAGTGCAAGTGCAGGACTAAAATCAGTGTCAGTGTGAGTGTAGGACCAAAATCAGTGTCAGTGTGAGTGTAGGACCATATTCCTGCATGAGTATATGGCCTCCGATCAGTGTGAGTGTTCTAGCCTAACACAACCCAGCATGAATTGTTGGTTACACTGAGTGTGAGTGCCTGATTTCCATACATAGCATGAGCATGAGTTGTTGCCCTCATTTCTATTACAACGTATGTTTTCTGTTTTGGGCTATCAAACGTGAGTAGCCATCTTTATGGTCGTGGGTACCGATAGTGTGAGCTATTATGAAGCTCTATCAGCATGAGTTAGGTCTCTTACTTGGCAGTGTGAGCTGTTGGACCAAAGTCAGCGTGACCTAGGCCTCTAATTTGCCCGCGTGAGCTGTAGTATTATTGTTGATACTCAGCGTGATTTTGTGCATCCTTATCACGAGTAGAGCCTTTTGTTCTTAGCGTGAGTTTTAGTTTATTTTATGATAAATCTCTGCCACCCTATGTGCCGGAGATTCGTGATTCTAGACAAATTTTCAGGAATTGTTCACGTCAGATTTGGGAGCACACACAGAAGCACAATAAATTCGCAATGGGTACATATTCCATAATTTCCAATGCAATTTTGTCTAGATTTGTACTTATACATTGAAATGGTCGCCTTACCTTACCTTGTATTATTCTTGCCTTTTTAGTGATATCTGTGTTTTGCATTAAAATCGTACGGATCTTCTCCTATTGTGAATTAAACCAAAAATTTCATTTCATTGTTAAGTGGCAAGCAAGAAAGCAATCAAGATTTGTGGCATCGGCATGAGGCAGATCACAGAAAACTAGGGAGCACGAATAAATAAGCAACACTTATGGTAACCGAAGGCTGAAGGGACAAGTATGCGTCATATGGAAATCAAGTTTTGGACGGGACGTGCGAAGAAAACATTGTTTTTGCATGGATTCGCCTGGCTTTGGGAGAAATAGTGGCAGACCTATACCTTCGATATTGTCGTCACGTGTTATAAGACATTATGAAAGTCGATTATTTTTGTAGTATTGCTATTGGAGGCGTATGCTTTGATCATGTCTTTGAAAATATTCTTTTTCAATACACCCATTACGCAGTTACAGTGCTTTTCACATGGGAAAGGTAGGATTACAAGCTTATGTGTTTACAATTTTAATTTGTATGATGTGGTTCGGCAGGTACAATTACACGGATACCGTTCGTCGGCAACTATCCACGATGACTCGCACATTCACGCATGTTTATTTTAATTTTGCTCTTTTTCTCGTATTTCTAAAAGAAAAAATATAAAACAGGGTCATCTTTGTGGGTCATGAGTCATGAACATGATTATGGATGGATGCTTGTTCAACTATTTTAAAAATCTGTTTGCTTATAAAGCAATGAATCCCACCAGCGCATGGCCAATGGCCATATGCAACCTCATGGTGCTCTATTTTTACTTTCCCCTTCATCATGACTAGTGTTGATTTTTTTTTAGTGTCTAAAAGGTTTTCAATCATTGTAGGTGAGGTGAGTTTGGGGACCAAGCCCCTACCCAACGCATTTTATAAAATATTTGTGGGTGCTCCTAGTGCTAATTTGTTTAGATGCCAACGGTAAACTAATTTGTTTAGATGTCAATGGTAAACTAGCTGTTATGGAGGGCTTGGTTAATTCGAGAGCCTAAGTCAAATTAATGTAGACCTCTGTTAACCAGGTCTCCAGTGCTTATGAGGGCATGTGAAAGCTAAGTATAGATTTCTTCTAAGTGTCCAGCATGTCAAGTGTGCACTTAAGTGTTAGTGTAAAGTGTTGTCTTATGAATAATTCAAGTATCTCTACTATGATTATTATAATATCTTGTCCACTAGGGAATTATTTTATGTGTTTGAAATATGGGTTGGTATCAGTTTTAAGTCATAATTCGAGGACTAAGTGTGGTGTCAGTTTATCGTTCTGAGACGCCAGGACGTAAATGTTATTTGTGTTTTAAGTGGTGGGTTGGCTATGGTGCCAATATATCATCTTAACTCCAGGACGAAGGTTTTATGTGTTCTATGTGTTTTGGGTTTTATGTTCTATGTATGCTTATTTTAATTTCTGGCTATGTTGCAGGGGCCTTAGACCTTTCCTCTTGGTGGTGGAGCTCATAGGTGTTCTCACATGGTTTGGTGCTATGGAACCTAATGCACCTCTACATGACATGGAAATTGGGTCACAAGCATTATGGTTTCAAAGGGACATGATGATGATGATGGTGGCCCCAGTGGAGCAGGACCTGATGATCCAGAGGAGTTTGGGGATCAAGCCCCTCCTAGTGTTGATGTTTAGTTTAACTTGTCATTGTTGTTAGCTTAATTATTTTCTCTTTTTTGTTTGAAATTTTGTGGATTGCATGAAAACAAATGTATGATACAATGTTAACATTTGATATTACCCATTTATACATTTATGGATTATTTTTTTGCTGTTTTTATGTTAATCAAGTTTTTTTTATTCTAAGTTTTGTCCAAACTTTTGATAAACACAAGTGTAAACATAAAAGGTTTTTTATTCTTATTTTTATATTTTTTTTTTGTCATTTTAACTGTTCGTAAATATAAAAGTGAATGTAACTAAAATGATGACAATGTAGAGGAAATGTAAAGGGCATAGTAATTTGTAAAGCAAGGATGTAACTATGCATGCAAATAAAGAATGTAATTTTAAAGAAATGGAAACGTAACTTGTTCTAGTTTAAGGCCATTTCGGGCCATGTTTGTCAATTTTAGAGTCATGATGGGTTTTAGCAATGGCGCTCTAGTTTAAGGCCATTTCGGGCCACAAGAAAACAAGAGAGATTTAAACTATTTCAGTGGGTTTTAAGATGAACCGGCCATTTCTGACCATGGCTAGTTTTATGTCATTGCAAACATGTGGTATTTTAACATCTTTTCAGACATGTAGTAGTTTAACGTCATTTTGGATGTATAGTAGTTTAACGTCATTTCGGCCGAGTAGTAGTTTAACGTCATTTCAGACGAGTAGTAGTTTTAATAGTTGAGTAGCTTCTTTAATTTTCGAAGATTAACTTGGTGTGTTGGGTCTGTTGGTGTAATTGTATATTCAGCGTCTCCTTCGCTAATTATGTTAAATGGTAATTCTGACCATGAGACATCTAGGGGAATAACTCCTACATTAGCATGCTCTGATGTTTCCACGTTTTGTAATGCTTCCATATCTTCTGGGGGATCATGGTTTGGAGATTGGTTATCATTCTGGTTGTCAATGGATGTGGTGTCCTATTTAGGCTCGAGAGTATTGTTATCCTATTTAGGCTCATCGAATTCAACTTCTGAGCCTTGGTTTGTGCCTATGTGTGCAGAGGTGTTGGGTGTAGCCACATCACCATGTATAATGATTTCACCACCTTCATAGGGTAACTGAATCTTTTGGTGGATAGGTGAGGATACCACCTTTAATTGAGCTAACCATGGTTGTCCCAATATCAAGTTAAATCTAGGCATCTCATCTACGATTACAAATTCAGCTGACGTGGGGAACCGGTCCCCTGCTATGAAATCCAAAGTTAGTGTTCCTTTGACAACTACGCGTGATCCACTAAACGATTTCAGGAATGTCGTGGAAGTTGGCTTGATTTTTTCAATTATCCCTAACTATTCAATGAAGGGGTATGGTACTACGTTTGTGGCTACCCCATCATCTACGTGCACCCTATGTATTTTAAATTGATTTACTTTTATAGTTATGAACATGGATGTAGTGGTGACTCCTATTTTTTCATCTATTTTTATATTATCTGTGTTGAAGCCTAGTGATGTAGCTCTTGATCCTTGATATGAAGACATTACCGCATGAATGGAAGGTTCATTTGTAGGCAAGTCTTCACTGATTAGGATCGATGTTAACATGTATACTAAGGCTTCACGATGAACTTGAGAAGTCATCATTAGGTCATACAATCTTAAAGATGTATTTTTTTGTTTAAGCGCCTGTGTGACCTGAGTTAGGGCACTAGCCAAGTCTTTGTTGTTTGGTATGCTCTTGCTAGTTGAGACTTGGTCCATTGGACCCAACAGTTGTATCTCTTGTGGAATGGTTTTCGTGTGGTCTAATGTGATGGTTGGGTTTGATGTATCTAGCATTCCCAATTTTTTTTTCGTGGCTCGTGCTTGGCTTGTCAGTTGTCAAAGCCATAGGTACAGCGTTTAAGGGAGTGGGTTTTAGTGGCCCCAATTCAAGACTTTGACATTCTTTTTCCAACCATTCCCTAGTAAGTCTGTCGGCAAGGTGTTCTCGCGAAGGTCATGGGGGAACCATTGGAGCTTGAACATTGGGTTGTTTTGGGACTCTAATTATGAATGGAGTGGATCAGGGTTGCGGTTGAATAGTTGGAGGTGCTTTTGTGTCAAGGTGTTTAGGCACCCTGATGACGAACGGGGTCATTTTGTTTTACAGTTGAGGAGTAGGAGGTTGAAGATTAGGGTGTTTGGGTACCCTGACTACGAGGGGAGTTGGTTGATTTTGTGGTTGTACCTCCATGGTTGCAACCGCAGGTGGCACTTGGACCACAAAGGGAGTGGCCCGAGTAGGCGGTTGCACATTTGTAGTTACATTGGCAGGGGAAACATGAATGATGAATGGTTATTGAGGCATAGGTGGATTGTATGTGGGGTATGAAGATTGCTTGGATGATGTTGACACTGTAGGAGGGACATGAATCATGAAAGGTTTTGTGGGCATACCTGGCTCATTTCTGACATGGATCGTGTTAATAACGTAAGGAGCTTCCTTAGTATTAAGGAGATCTTTGTACACACCCATAGATTGATTCTGCGGTTTAACAGGGCTGGCATCGTCAAATGTTATTTCACCCCTATCAATCATATGTTGTATGTCTTGTTTAAGGGTGAAACAATAATCAATACCATGCCCATTCCGTTGATGGTACTCGCAAAGTCGATCTAGTCTAAAGCCTCTTGGAATAGGAGGCTCATTTGGAGTTGCCAAGCTTGGGTTTTTTACCAATTCATAGAATCAGTCATGTCTCTAGGCTACCGCTGGAGACAGCTACTTGTGTTTAATGGCCCCAGCCTTCAAAAGTTGATCTAACAACTGGGAAGGCTTCATGAGGAGTGATGTGTACTGAGCAAGGTATTTCCTTTTAAACATACATGCATGACCCATGTTAGTAGCTTGTGTGGTAGATGGTTCAGGTGTGTGTGCAGGAGCGATTCTCTCATAGTTAACGGGAGCAGTAGCTGGTCTGCCTTGCTATCCCATGTTGGTAGGTTAAGTCTCTACTATTGCTGCTACTATTTCTTTAGCCTTTTCTTTATCCTTTTTAGTGTGTTCATTTCTAAAGGCTAAGTAAGTAGGGTCATGGCTATTTTGGGCTACCTCTTCAATGTTTTTAATCTGTACAAAAGCTTGTCTTAGAGTGCGCGCATTTAGATAGTACAGTTTTGATTTGACAAAATCATTTATGGCTCCCTTAAAAATCATAAGAAGGCATGTTTCTTGGATTGGCTCATGAAGTTCGTTGAGTGTGACACTCCATCTTTGGATAAATTTTTGTACAGGTTCAAGCGGTGCTTATTCTACCTATATCAGACTATCCAAGGTTGCTTCAAGTTTCAGGTTGTATTTAAACCTAGTAACGAACTAGTGTAAGAGATCCTCCAAAGAGGATATGGAGTTACGAGGCAAGGCTCGGTACCAATCTAATGCTTTATCAGTGAGGGACATGGTGAACACATGCAAAATTGCATGGGGCCAAGCCTGAAGCAATAGGCATTCTAGTATAAATGTGACTAGATGGACATTGGGGTCTCCTTTCTCATTGTATTTGGTTAGTTGAGGCAGAGAAACTCCTTTGGACAAGGTTAACGGTGGTACCAAAGAGCTAATAGGATCATCTTGGTAAAATTTTAATACTTTAAGCTCCTCATTGTTAGTGGTTTTGAGGCGTTTTACCTCATCAGTGAGCTCTTGCATCATCTTTTTGGCTTTGGCCCATTCTATTGAACTTGGTGGAGTAGTAGGTTGGCTAGTTTGAGTGCCATACAAATTAGATTGCTATACAATGGGTGAGAAAGAAGAAAGTTGAGTGGTCAGAGGTTGCACTTGTGGATATTTACAGTGGGTGCTACTAAGGGTGGCATACTGTAAGGTGTAGGTTGTTGTTGTTGTTATTTTTGAGTGATAGGGATGAGCCATCGACCAATTGGGGGTTTTGAAACAGATTGCTCTGACTAGACAACTGGGACGGGCCATTGCCCAACTGTGGGTTGCAAAGGGAGACCTTGTACCTAGTGTTATACTGGAGGAGCTAAGGGTGTGGTATGAACCTGCACTCATGGGATGAAGTGTGTAGATGTGGAAGCGGGTATCACAGATGACATCCCAATTACTTGGGATGGGAAAGTCGCTCCTACATTAGTTTGAGAGGGGGGTTGTTAGGGTTGTACTTGTGGGATAGGGGATAATGTGGTGACTGGAGGAATAGTGGGGATGGGTACATTGAATTGAGTATCAATCATAGGGAGAGTGGGAATAAGAGTGGGCGCTTCCTCTTGGGGCACATGTTCTTGAGTGCTTTTAATTGTATGAAGAGACATGGTCTCTCCTGTGAATGGGTGAAATAATGGGTTCACATAAGTATGTGGATTGAGAGTATGGTACGAATCCCCGTGTTTAGACTGAGCTGTGAAATTATCTTCTTCATCTTTGTTTTGAGGTTCTATAGTGGTTTGGTGTGAGGTTTGGTTCCTGGCCATGAGGAGTTGGGATAGGAGTTCATGGTGGGATTTAGTGAGGGGATGACATCGTAGGTGGTGGGAATGAAGTCATGACCTCCTTTGTAAATTAGCTCATAATGTCTCTTTGCTTCCAGCTCAGCTCGATCAACGGCCAGGTTAGCTTTGATTTTAACACAAATAAAATTATATTGTTCAGGCGTTAAGATGGTGAATATGGGATCTTTACCTTGTAATCTCAGTGACCGACGAGGTGGCCCCTAAGGATTCATCATGCCAAGGGTAACTATGGACTCAGCGGTGCTGACAAGACCTGAGATTGTACTACTGAAGTTGGTAATAGGCATGGTGGTGGTGTTGGTGTGCATAGGGTCCATTGTCAAAGTGTCTAGATGTAACAGCGTAAGCGAAAGAAAATAAATGGCTAAGTGTCAGAGAGAGAAAATATGGCTACATGTCACAACTGCAATGTGAGCAATGTCAGCGTGACCAACATCAGCGTGTGTAAACCAAGTACAACGTCTGAAGCTAAGGCACAGTGTCTGAATGCTAGATGGGCATCTGGGTGTTAGACGCAGCATCTGAGAAGGAAACTTAGATCTGGATGCTGTGAATACTGTTAAAAAACAAAGATAAGGATGAGGGACACTGTAAACAATGTTTGAAACCAGCAAAGAGTGTAGGACTTTGTGGGCAGCATTTGGATCGAAGAGAGGAAGGTGCAGGATGCTATGATTTAAGCAGGAACATGCCTGGAAAACTCTAAAATAGCATCTAGACTGGAACACAGGATTTATTAGTAGGAAACAGTGCCTAAATGCTGGGAATAAGGTAGAGTAGGAATGCTGACACTGATAGCAACATGTTAACACTAGATCTGGGATGCTAAGAGGTGGATCTAACAAAGAAAAGGCCCTCCTTCTAGTGCCATTTTACTGTACCATCCGAAATCATTGGTGAGAGGATGGAATGAATGGACACCAAAAGATCTACAAATGAAACAATAAGACCCTGCCTTCACTCCAAGGAAAGCTAGAAATCAACAAAGGCAGCGTGCCTTGAATGGTCCACACATGGATCAAACTAGGACTTCCCCAAACGTACGCAATTGCGATGCGTTGGGTTATACGTAAAAAAGTGCAAAAACTGAACGTAAACTAATGAAAAAAAATGTAAACTATTTAAATGATAAATAATTTAAATAGGAAAAATGTGAACAGGAACAATAATGTAAAATGTAAGAATCTAGGCAATAATGCAAACTATTTGTATTGATAAACAATTAGAATGTGCAGCAGTCAAAACGCAGTTGCGGAGTGGTCGCAAGGTAGACGTTTAGCCCCGATGGATGAGAACGGATGTTGGGAAGATCCAGGTTTTGGATTACAAGTGTACAATGTTCAAGTCTATATCAAGCCCAATGTATGAGATTGATGCCCAGATTTCTTAAGTGTGTGAGATTCAAATTTTTTGAACCTTGATCTAATGGAAAACAAGAGATTTATAGGGTTTTGGATGTGAGATTCGGATCTGGGAGAAGATCAGTGGTTGCAGGGTGAGAAAAATTTGGATCAGGTGATAGGTGTGTGCATTGACTAGATGCATAGGAATTGTTACAATGTACAGTGCAGCATCCAAGATCTCTTATTCTGGTGTGTGTAATGCCTAGCGTAAGAACTTGAAATACTTAAAAAATGCCAAAAATGCAACAAATGTTAATGTACAAGCGTGGATCTGGGTGTCTAGCCTCTGGATCTGTAGTTCTATGCTATTTTTTTTCTTCCAAAGCCTCTAGTGTGCATGGATCTGGCTATGATATGTGTGCATCCTATTCTAGAATTAGCATCTGGCATCAGCATCTAGCATCTAGCATCCAGCGTCCAGCATATGAAAGTGTTTGCGCTAGGTTTATGCTGCTAGAAACATGCCAACGTGACTAATAGCGTATGACCTGAAAATAGTGTGTTTTGAACTCGTTTTTGACCTATGAGACCCATTTTTAGAGTGGATCTACATGCCATGGGTCATGAGGATTCTATGTGCCAAATTTGGGCTGATTTTGATGTCGTTTTGGACCTATTTTGGTTGATGACGCTGGGCATTACGCTGTGCAACATCTGAAAAAGTAACCCCAGCGTCACCAACCAAAAATACCTTATTTAACATCAAAAGTTTGATTTTTTGGAGGCTAGGAGCTACTGGGGGCCTTGGTGAAGATCATGGGGGGTCCTTGTGCATAGTTTTAGCCTATTTTGACTCAGTTTTGGGGCTCCAAAAGTTGGTGACGCTGATCCTTACGTTGGGAAACATCTAAAAAAGTAACCCCAACATCACCAAGTCAAAATGGCATATTTTAGGCCCAAATTTTGATTTTCTGGAGGCTGGGAGCTATTGGGGGCCTTGGTGAAGGTCAAGGGGGGTCCTTCGGTCATGCTAGGTAGTGTAAGCTATAGCGTGACCAAAGTTTACTTAGCCAAAACTAAGCATTTTGAGCCTGAAACTTTTGATTCTGGATGCCGGAAGTTGGTGCACTCACCTGTGGGCCCTTAGGGGACCTTTCCTATTAAATCGTGAACCATCGGGGCTGTTTTAGAGGGGTCCAAGTTTGGTCATGCTTTATTCATGCTTGGGTAGCTACATGACTTAGCTTGAATCTTGTCTGAAAGTGCTAGGCCAAAATTTTTTGGTGTTTTCAATTCCCATCTTCTCCAAGTCCAATGTTCAATCCAATGCATCCACTTCCATCATACCTCTACAAATACAATCCCAAAAGCATCCTCCCCAAAATAATGTAGGATCGACCTTTGACCTCAAGTGATTGGGATGCCATCAGTCATACCAGCTTCCATGTCTATCCATTACATACATCAGGTGCAAATCCAACAAGCACCACTGACCGCTTTACAAGCTGTGACTAGGTAGTGGGTCCCACTAGCTGTTCAACAAAATCTTTCTACCCATTATAGCATACCACACCCCATAGTCTTAGCCCTAAACATCTTCCCACTACAACAAAAAATATTCTAACAATGTCTCTTTCCGCAAACAATGCAACAATCAAATCATTATCAATCACCGTCAACCCAATCCACCGATTTACCTACCACCCAAGAGTGGGTAGATACGAAGAAAATGATGCACTCATTAGCAGAAGAATTAAAATGCCTTAAAACTATGAACATTGAGGAAGTTAAGATACTAGACTTCTATCAAGATGATCCAATCAACCCCTCAATCCCACTGCTAACTTTGCCAAAGGGGGTTTCATTACCCCAGCTTACCAAGTATAATGGAGAAGGAGACCCAAACGCTCACCTAGTGACATTTTGAATAGAATGTCTATTGCTTTAGGCATGGCCTCATGTAATTCTACATGTTTTTGATATGTCCTTAACCGGAAAAGCTTTAAACTAGTGCCGAGCCTTGCCCCGTAGCTCTATATCTTCTCTGGAAGACTTATTGCATCAATTTGTCACCCGTTTCAAATACAATCTAAAGCCTGAAGCCATGCTCAATAACTTAATTCAAATTAAATAGGCACCATTAGAGCCAACACAGAAATTTATCCAAAGGTGGAGTGCAGCCTTAAATGAACTTCACAAGGCTATTCCCGAAACGTATCTACTTACCATCCTTAAGGTGGCCATGAATGACTTTATTAAATCAAAACTTTACTATTTGAAATCTTGTACCTTGAGCTAGGCATATTTTCAAATTAAAGATATAGAAGAGGCTACACAAACAAGCAATGATCTAGCCTACTCAACCTTTAGAAGCCAACATACAAGCAAAGATAAATCCAAAACGATGTAGCAGTGGTGGCCAAGACAACTTGACCTAGCCATCCAGGACAAAAGGGAAAACAACCCACTGTCCCAAACTTCTATGATAGAAATACACCTACTCCTACACCGAAAAATTCCTCAAATAGGAATACCAACATGGGTCATGCCTGTACATTCAAAAAAAAAGATCTCGCTCAATACACAACCTTGCCCATGAAACCTTCACAATTGCTTGATCAACTTCTAAAGATCGGGCTAATTAAACATAAATAAATATCTCCCATGGCCTCTCAAAAACATGATCGATTCTGTGAGTTGGCCAAGAACCTAGCCTTAGCAACACCTAATAAACCTCCTATTCCAAGAGGCTTTAAATTGGATAGGTTTTGCAAGTATCACCAACGACCCGGTCATGGAACTGATTACTGTTTCACCTTGAAACAGGATATACAGCACATGATCGATAGGGGTGAAGTAGTATTCGATGAGGCAAATCCAGTAAGACCTCTGAACCAGCCCATGGGAGTCTACAAAGATCCTTTCAATGCTAGTGAAGCACCATATGTAATTAATACCATCCATGTGGAGAATAGACAAGATGTCCCACGAAAACCTTTTGTGATTTGTAGACCTTTAGAAAACACACCTACCCTAACATCCCCTCAAACCCCCTTCACTATACGTTCATCTCACACACCACAAAAACCATTCATTATCCACATACCTCCTTTCATCACCATGACAACCATACCATCTAAAAACTGACCCATTCCCTTTGTGATCCGAGTGCCAAAACAACCTAGTACATAACCCACCTCTACTCCCTAGTGACCTTTGCGAGAACGTCTTGCTAATAAGTTAATGAGAGAACGTTTGGAAAGAGAGAACAATTAGCATAAATTAGGACCATCAAATCCTACACCGCTAAACACTATCCCTATGAGTCAATATGTTAATGAGCCTAGTACGAGTCATCAAGACAAGGATAATGTCATGGGTTGTGTCCCAAAACCAGCATCCTCAGTAACTAATGCAAAGTTTCCTCCATGAGAAATACGAATGTTGGGTTAAATGGACCAAGTCTCCACTGATAAAAGTGATCCAAATGGTAAATACCTACCAAGCGCATTAACCTAGGTCACACAAGCCTTAAAACAAAAGAATACTTCTTTAAGTTTGTATGACCTAGTAATGACTTCATTAGTACATCGGGAAGCTCTTGTATGGATGCTGATCTCTATCCCTATTAGTGAGGACCTTCCTGCAGATGAACCATCCATTTATGTAGTATTTTCCCCACAACTTCATGAATCAAAGACCACATTCCTAGAGTTTCGAGCTAAGGACATTAAGCTAGATGAGAAAATAAGAGAATTCACCACTGCCCCTAAGTTCATAACAATACAGGTTAATCATTTCAAGATACATAGGGTGCATGTTGATGATGGCATGGCAACAAGTGTAATAACTTTTCCTATCATCAAAAAACTGGGACTTACTGAACAGATACAACCCACTACAACTTCTTTCCTAAAATCCTTCAACAGTTACTTTGTTGGGGTGAAAGGTATGGTTACCTTAGATTTCATAGCCGGGGACCAATTCTCCACATCGGCTGAATTTGTAGTCATTGACGAAATGCCAGGGTTCAATCTAATTCTAGGACATCCCTAGCTAGCCCAACTTAAAGCGGTATCCTCACCAATCCATCAGGAGATCCACATACCTTACGAGGATGGTGAGATCATCATACATGGGGATACAACTATACCGATTACTTCCCCACCTCTTGAGGTAAGTCAAGAATCAGAAATTAAATTTGTTGAGCCTAAGCAAGAAATTGTGAACATACATCAAGACATGAATCCAACATTAACTTACGACCCTATTAAGATTGAAAAAACATAAGGAGATACAAACATAGAAGCCAACCCTATTGATGTCTCTTGGTCAAAACTACCCTTTGACATCACCGATGAAGGGGTGTGTGAGTATAAAATCATACCCACATGCCCAACCCCATACGTTACTACAAAAGATCAAGAGGCAACTCAACAACTAGAATTAAACTACCACATGTCTGAAATGATGTTAAACTACCACATGTCCAAAATGCTACCACATGTTTGAAATGACGTTAAACTACCACATGTCTGAAATGACGTTAAACTACCACATGTCCAAAATGACGTTAAACTACCACATGTCCAAAATGATGTTAAACTACCACATGTCTAAAATGATGTTAAACTACCACATGTCTGAAATGACGTTAAACTACCACATGTCTAAAATGATGTTAAACTACCACATGTCCGAAATGATGTTAAACTACCAACTATACGGTATGACGTTAAACTACCAACAAATGTCTGTAATGACATTAAACTAGCCATGGTCAGAAATGGCCAGTTCCTTTTAAAATATTTCTAAAACTATGATTTCTTTTGGCCCAACATGGCATAAAATTGGCAATCTTTCTTTCCTTAGCAATAGAGGCAACAGTCCACCATGACTCTAAACTAGTGTGAATAGTCTGAAATGGCTTCAAACTAGGATTCAGTACGTTACAAGTTTATAAACATTCACTATATTATGTTAAATTCTCATTCAAATGATACAAGTTATAGCCTTAATTTATGATTTCAATGTTACTTTCCTATTTTACAAGTATTGATTCACAATTCGTTCCTCCATCTTACAGTTACTTACACGCATATGTTCACTATAATACTTGAAAAGGCAAATAAAAAGAGAAAATGAAAAATAATAATAAAAATATAATGATGAGTCAATATGGTAGTAAACTTCCAGCACATTATACCATAAAAAGGTCCATGTTATTACATTTTTCAGCCATACATTTTCATCAAAATCCAAAAAAATCTCAAAAAGATTTAGTAGCTAGAATCTAATTAATAATAAGCTCATAGAGGGGGTTGTCCCTGAAGATCCTCTTTGTCATCTGCTCTGGCTCCACTGGGCCTAGCTCCATCATTAACATGTCCCTATAACAGAAAACAAAAAACAAGACAATATAGGTAAGAGTAGTAAAGCAAATCATAAATGCAAAACTAATAAAAATAGTAACACTAACAATGAAAACAACAAAACCATACAAAAATGAGTGCCACAATAAAACACTCACAAGTGAGGAAGGCCCCAAGTTGGTCTCCAAATGCTATAGAATCTCCTTCTTAGGCACATTTCCCCAATCCTCCTCCAAGCCAATATCAATGCCAGCAAGTATTTTTTCCTTGTCCACCGGGGTCCAAGTAGGGCGCTCAAAAGAGAACATGCCTGTCATAGCCTCCCCAAAGGTGGTGGTAATTATTCTCTCAGGAGATCCCTTCACCTCGGTACACTCAGCAAACTTATCATAAGTAGACTTCAAACCTAACCCATCAATGAACATCTCCATCCCATGATGCTCAACTGATTCCTCCTTCAACCAATTCTTATACTGATGCTTGTGGTCCTTTTGGTCTTGGCCCCATTTCCGTACTTTAGCAGCAAAGGATTTTCAATCCTGACATTTCCTATTCAACAAATCTATCTGTGCCCTCTGTTCTGCTAAGTCTTGTGTAGCCTACAACTTACTATTCAAAATAGTCCAAAAACATGCATAGGTGATTTCAGATGTGCGGCAAGCGCTATCACCAGATAGTCTAGCAGTAGCAAAATTGTAACGAGATTGGAGATCCCCATTCTTCTCTCTTTCCTTTGCCAGTTCTTTTTTTAATGAATGCACCTCGTCCCATAAGTACTCAATTGAACGCCTACAAGTCCAAAGCGACTTGGTGTTCTGTACAATACAACAAGAGACCGCATCGTACACATTCCTTGGGACTTGCTCAATATTCCTTGGCAATTTAGGGAGAGCATCAATGTGAGTAGCTTCAAAGGGATCCCACTAAAGCTTGGCACCTACAGGTATAAGCACCACACGTATAAATCACCTATAATCAACAATGAACCCTGATACTAAGTGCAATGCATGATATACACATACCTAGTTCTGGATGAACTTCTTGTAGGTGAGCAACAACATCATCAACGATGCCTTTAACAAATTCTATCTTACTGGGCATCTCAAGCCATGGTCTTAGCTAGTCGGTTGATGTAGGACAAGCAAGGGAGGTCACGTTGATTGGAACCTGTGTTCCTGATGCCTCTACCTGAGATGCGTGTGCCTCAAAAGTCTCAGCATTTACCTTTGGTGCCAAAATAATAAAAATGATTAAGAAAAATACATGAAAATTAAAGAGTACAAAGACATAGATTGCGTTGAAAGGAACATACCAAAAAGCCCCTTGCCGTTTGGCTAGGGCAAATCACCAAGCTACAAAGATCCATTTAAGAAGCCATCAAGGACATTCCTTTCATCATTGGGTTTCCTGAGTTCATCCAAAACCTTTGCAAGCCTCATCTCCATGACGTCTATCACATCGTCCTCTTGCGAGGTGGGAGGTTCTTCAATCGTTTCTTCTCTTTCCTTTACTCCTTCTTCTGTCCTTGTGACAATCACTTCAAGATCAGTCATCAGGGCCAAAGTATCTCTCTCCCTCTTAGAACTTTCCTCTGATGATTCCAGAATCTTAGAGTCAGCATAACATAGTATATATATAACATATAGATCAAAAAAAAATCAATAACAAATAATTTATAACAATAAAACAAAATACTTACTTTCTATTGGCAATACAAAATGAATCTTCTTTACCCTTGGTAGTATCACATCCGGAGCAGGCTCCCTTGGGTGTTCCTTCCTCTTCACCTTCATCTTGGACTTCCCAACAGTCTCACCAATCAAACTTTTTTCCCTTTTCACAGATGTGTGTAGCCCAGGTGGTTCCAATCCCAAACTACCATGGGAATGATGGGAACAGCTGACTACACCTCCACTAGTGACTGATACCAATTCCTCAATGTCCTCTGACAGATCCTGGGATCTAGTGGTGCTAAATAGGTGGTGAATCCAAGGATGGGATAATTGTGAATAGTCCCTCAAAACATAGCGGTTATCATCATGAACCGCTAGGAACTTGATGAACCTATGTAAATATCCCGCAAAGAAAGCAAAGGTAAAATGAGATTCAGCATGGACATTGGAGCATAACCTGATGACCTCCCCGCGAAGACTAGATACAAGAAACTACACCTAGTTGTAGTACCTTCCTATCTCTAAAATGGCACATATGCCATGTGTGGTCTCGATCCCAAGGTTTCTCCCTTGAGAGAGAGATTTGGAAAATGCTCACGCCTGGAAGTGAGGATATAGAAAGTTCATTTCCATTGACTAGGTGTCGTCTCACATAGCAAAACCATTGCAACCCCGAGGCATACCTAACCACTCCTCCAACTCTTTTATGACCTAGTCATCTTTTGCTACTTTTTATATAGACATTGTGGCACCATCCATGGGCACACCAAAAATATCAGAGAGAAATTCAATGGTCAAGTGAACCCTAACCCCTCGAACCCTCGTGCTAAAGGGGGAAGAATCACCATTGAAAGAATCTACAATAGTGACTATCTCAGTGGCCAGAATGTTAGGAGTTAAAGCTAAAAACAAGTCCATCAAACCTGCCCAGGTAAGCTGACTGATGATCAACTCAGGGGCTCCTCTCTACAACCACTTTTGTGAATGCTCCACCTCCCCAAACTTCATGAAAAGGGTGGCCTTAGTGCACCCCATTATAACAGTGACTTCTTCAGGAGGGATGGCTGCTACAAAAAGAAAACATAGATAAAAATGTTAAAAGCATAGTACAAGATAAGGCAAGAAAAGAAAAAAAATGGAAACTAGAGCATGGTCATTTACCATCGGTAAGTGGTGTTGGTGGGATAGATGCAGGATTAATTCTTTGGGGGAAGGTTGGCCCATTAGAAGACCATTTCCCATGTAACTAACCACGAGCTTGGAAATACTCAAAGGCTCTCAAAAACTACCTATGGTAGTCAACAAGAGCCACCTTGATCTAGTCCAACACCACAGCACAAAGAATGGGGCCCACCATGAAATTCTCTAGTGCTGTGTACGCTAAGGCAAGCCCTCCCTCATCATCGCACATCCCATGTTTATCAAGGCAGGGCCTGCGTAGGAAAAATAATATTTTCATTTAGATGATGATATGAAATTTAAAAAGATATCAAAATTAAACAAGACACAAAGGAGCATACCTGTCCACTCTATATACTATTCCAAGTGGGTTCTGAAATAGTATGTACACAGAGAGCTAGGAAGAGTGTGTTGCTACTGTTGTAATGACTACATGTAAAGGGACATGTGGATCTAGGACCTTCAATAGGACCTCCCTCAACTCTGAAAAGTCCCTCATCAATGTTAATAACAAAGGTAAGCATGCCTTATTTGGGCCCAGGAAATGTTGTCTCAAGGATATCCTGGGCCAATTGTTCACTCAAGTGAGACCATACGACCACACTAAAATTTTGCAAGATGAAAGACAAAAATGAACTAACACCAGGGTAGAACCATATCACATGGGGCCCAATGTGCAAGTCATAGGAGGGAGTGTTCAGACCAAAAGGCCCAAACCAAGCAAGCTTCCCAACAAGCTCAACCACTAGAAGAGAAGGTTTTGGTCCCCTGCACATAGCCAACCTAATGCCAAAAACACCAAGTAAGTAAAAAAGTTTTAGTATTAACAATAGATCAAAATCAAAAAATCACATGGGCCAAGAAATCACATTAAAAAATGCTTGGAATGCATAGCTTCACCCATGCCACGATAAACGCACATAAAAATGCAAAACATAAACACACCCAGAAAATAGATAAACAATATAAACATGAAACTAGCAAATAATAGGCATGTCTTCACATTCCAAGTTGCCCTCTCACAAGCAAGTCACACTGGGCCTCTCACTAGCAAGTCATGTTGGGCCTTTCACCAGCAAGTCACACTTGGCCTTCCACGAGCAAGTCATGCTAGGCCTCTCACTAGCAAGTCAAAGGCCTTTCACCAGCAAGTCACGCTGGGCCCTCTCACCAGCAAGTCATGTTGGGCCTCTCACCAACAAGTCACATTGGGCCTTCCACGAGCAAGTCACGCTAGGCCCTCTCACTAGCAAGTCACATTGGGCCTCTCACCAACAAGTCATGTTGGGCCTTTATCCCCAAGTCCCCAGCACTCATATTAACATTCTAGCTCACGCCAAAATCTACAACTTAATGTTCACACTGTGGCAATCATGTAGCTGCTAGCCTTCCAACAAATTCATGATGACCAGTTCCTGCCCCAAAATCCAAAAATTTCACATGTCACGCTACCTTGGCAGGCCAAAATTTCCACATGTCACGCTGCCCTACCAAGCCCAAAAAATTCAAAAACGTCATCCTACCCTACCAGGCCCAAAAAATTCAAGAAGTCATGCTGCCGTGGTAGGAAAAAATTAACACATGTCACATTGCCCTGCCAGGCTCAAAACATTCAAAAAATTCACACTACCCTGGCAACTAAAAAATTCAAGAAGTCACGCTGCCCTGCCCAAGGCCAAAATTTTATAACCCATGTTGCCCTCTAAAACTTGAAAAACCCTACCAAAGAATTTAAAGTCACACTGTTTATTTTTGAAGTCACGTTGTTCATTCCTACCCCAAAATCCAAAAAAAAATCACAAGTAACGTTGCCCTGAAAAATTACAAGTTACACTGCTTTCAAAAATCAAAACTTTCTACAAAACAAAGAAACCCCAAGTTCACATTGGCTTTTCATGATAGTCATGCCAAGAAAGCCCAAAACCTTGCAACTAGTCATGCTAAGAAAACCAAAAATTCTGCGACTAGAATGCTAGGAACCCTACCCATGCACTCACACCTTGAACTTGTATTCACCCAAAATTGCGATCTCAAAAACCCCAAGAAAATCATAGCTCAAAAATCCCAAGATCATAGCCACAAACTTACCCTTGCAAAGCCTTCTTCCACATTGAAATCCTGGCTTACGGTAGACGTTGGAGAACCTCCTCGCTCTCCTCTAAGAATGCCAAATCCACCTACCTCTTCCGCTTTGTCCTAACTTACCTTTCCTTTGCCCTTGTCCTTCATGTTTCCTTGTGCACACTGACACTATTGATGGCAAGTCATGTTGATGTCGTAGGTCATGTTGCACTCCTAAGTCACGCTGCAATCAAGAAGTCACACTAGCACAAAATGCCCTTCCCTCACTTCAAAATCTCCTTTTTTAAACCCAACACATTCTTTTTCAATCTTCTTTTGTTTTACTTTATTTTTCTCTCACTTCATATTTGCTTCATGTGTTTATATTTGTTTTCACTTGTGTTATATGTTGGCACCTAAGATCCATAAAACTTTGAAATCCCTGAACTTATTGTTCACTCTCAAATTTTAAAAGTTAAAATTTAAAAAATGGTGCATACACTCAATCCAAATGACAAGTCAACATGTGGCCTGGTATGGCCTTAAATTGCCATATTTCCCAGTATGGCCTTAAACTACCATGAGGCCCGGTATGGCCTTAAACTACCATGACTATCACCGCATCTTCAAATTTTTGTCAGTACACAGTTCACTTATATTTAGTAACTCTTTTGCCGAGAGAGTGTCTCTTACTCCACTCCCATTTTAAATTGGCAGGAGCAAGCACATGGCCACCAAAAATATCCTCTTAACATTGTCTCTCAATGGACCATACGGGGAGGTAGAAAGAGCAATCAACCCAGAATCGTTGGATTTAAATCCATCTACCTATACTGATTTAATAGCCTCCACTCAAGAAACAATAGATTACCCTAAAAACATGACTAAAAATCTAGATCTAGAAGCTGATAATATCACTGAAGATCCTCTAGTAGAAATCCCCATTACCATGATCAATGGCGAAACCAGAACATTGAAAGTAAGTGCCTTACTAGACTCACAGCTCGTAGATGACATCACTCAGATGTTAAAAGACAACATAAAAATGTTTGCATGTTCACACATAGACATGCCAAGGTTAGACCCCCGGATCATCCAACATAACATCATTCTTGACAAAAAAATCAAACCAGTAAAGCAAAAAGTAAGAAAGGTTAGACCCAAGGTTGCATTGGTCATCCGTGCTGAAATCACAAAACTCTACCAAGCTGGCCTCATCTGGGCTATTGATTATTCTGATTGGATATCAAACATTGTTGTAGTCCCCAAGAAGAATGGTAGTATATGCATATGCATTAACTTCCATGACCTTAACACAGCCACTATAAAGGATGACTTTCCTTTGCCCATCATTGATCAACTTATTGACATAACTTCTGGGCATGCACTATTGTCCTTTATGGATGAATTTTCAGGGTACAACCAAATAAGAATTAATCTAGAACATCAACTTAGAACAACTTTCATGAAACCTTGGGGTACATTTTGTAATACTATGATGCCCTTTGGCCTTAAGAACATAGGAGTTATATATCAACGAGCAATGACATATATATTCAGTGATTACATGCTCAATTTGCTCAATGATTATGTTGTTGATATTGCAGTCAAATATAAAACAACTGAACAACATGAAAAAGATCTATATTTAGTGCTTAAACATTTTCTCAAATATGACCTTAGACTCAATCCAAAGAAATGCATTTTTGGCATGAAAATGGGCAAAATGCTTGGTTTCCTAGTCTCCGAAACAATGATACAGGTAGACCCCGATAAGGTTAAGGTAATTACTAATATGCAACCACCAAAAAGCCTTACTGAGTTACGTGGTCTTCAGGGTATATTGCATTTCATTAGACTCTTTATTGAAAAATTGATAGATAAGCTAAAACCTATGCAACACCTATTACGAAAAAATGTGCATTTCCAATGGACCCAACAATGTCAGGAAGCATTCGAAAACATAAAACAAGAGCTAACCCAACTGCCAACTATCTATCCCCCGCAAAGTGATAAACCCTTTTACATCTACCTTGCAACTTCTAATGCTTCTATTGCATCAATTCTTTGTCAAAAATGTCAAGATGGAGCTAAGATCCCCATATATTACCTAAGCCATGCATTAATTGCCTATGAACAATGATATAATGATGTAGAAAAATCATTTCTTTCCCTCGTCTTCTCCTTGAAGAAATGGTGGCATTATCTCTTCCATAATCAGGTTTACATCATTTGCAAGGATAATGTACTCTGTGCCATCACTAATAACTTCTATGAGTCGAATAGGATAGCTAGGTGGAAAGCGATGATCATAGAATTTGACTTACACTACGTTGCTTAATCTTCCAAAAAAGGTTAAGAAATAGTCACATAATTAGCCATCTCGCCAACACATGATCGAGCAAAAATAAACCCCAAATTTCTAGATGAGAATGTTAATATTATTAACACCATACCCAAAAACTATGAGGCAATCCTATATTTTGATGGAGCTTCAACCACTCAAGGAGAAAGTGCTACACCCATTTTAACATACCCCCTTAGAGAAATCCAACCCTTCGCCTACTACTTAACCTTTCCTTGCACCAACAACGTGGCAGAATACGAAAGTCTTCTTCAAGGTCTTCAAGCAGCATTAACTTCAAGAATCTCATGTCTTGTAGTTCGAGGTCATTCACAATTAGTAATTAACAAGTCACTGAGGTTTACACATACAAAGCTCTCCACTTGCAATCATATTGTGATTTGACCAAACATTTGATGATGCAACTAGTAGAAGTGGATATACAATATGTACCTAGAAGCAAAAACACAATGGTCAATGCAGTTGCTACACTAGCCTTAAACATAACACCTGAAATGTTCCACACATTGCCTACCTCTATAACAAGTTGTGTTGAACCTATAATTAACACACGTGACGAAATGCCTATAGCATCCATTAGTACAACACACGTAATAGAATGGTACGATGACATAAAAGAGTACCTTTTAAGAGGTGAACCACCACAACACTTGACAACTACTCAAAAGGACACCGTACGGAAACGTTCCCATCAGTATGCATTAATAGGAGACACCTTGTGTCGCAAATCCTATGAATGCATTCCTGTTGAGGTGCATTACTGGCATCGATGATCAAACGATTGTAGAACAAGTCCACGAAGGACTTTGTGGAGGGCACATTGCACCCAAAGCAATGGCAATGAAGATTAGGTGTTTAGGCTACTATTGGCCACACATGGAGTATGATTGCATCTCCAAGGTTAGAGCATGTGACATCTACCAAAAGCATGGTAATTTAATACATGTTCCACCTAACGAATTGCATACAACACAAATCACATGGCCATTCCAAAAATGGGGATTAAACTTAATTAGACCAATAACATCATCGTCCTCTTTGGGACATAGCTTTATTATCACTGCAACTGAATATTTCACAAAATAGGTTGAAGCTATTCCCCTTAGGAAGACCACCTCAAAACACATTTGCACTTTCATAATAGAAAATATCGTGACTCATTTTGGTATTCCAATGATCATTGTTACTGACAATGGACCACAGTTCAGTAGTGTAGACACTAAAAGCTTTTGTGAAAGCCTGGGTATTAAACATGCATTCTCATCACCTTACTACCCATAGAGCAATGGTCAAGCAGACGCTACAAACAAAATTGTCATCATGGTGCTCAAAAGGATGCTTAATCAGAGCAAGAAATGATGGCATGAACAATTGGTCTATGCATTGTGGGCATACCGAACAACACATTGTACATCTACAGGTAAAACTCCCTTTAGTATTCTGTATGGATCTGAAGTTGTTTTACCTTTAGAATTGTAGGTTCCCTTGTTGCGAATAGCTCTCTCCAGTCTCCTTGATGAAAGTCAAAATAATGAACTACGCATCGCTGACCTTGATTCGGTAGAGGAGGAATGTGTGTGAACGCTTAATCAAATAGAATGGTACCAAAAACAACAGAGGCAAAGGCACAAGCAAAATCTTCATAAATGCCCAATCAAAGAAGGAGATCTAGTCCTTAAACCCATACATGAACACTCAGATAAATTCTCAGCCAATTGGGAAGGACCTTACTTAGTCACCAAGGCATACAATAATGGAGCATTCAAACTTGCTGATATGAATGGGAATGAGTTTGCTAATCCTACAAATCACTTGTACCTGAAATGGTACTATGTCTAATAAACTTGAGGTACATCATAGTCCTGGAATCATGACTTAAAATTGATACCACAGAATAGTCCTGGCATCATGACTTAAAAATAATATCACAGAACATGTTCTAGATTCATGACAATAAACTAACACCACAGAGCTCTATCCAGTATGACACTAAATTACCATATCTATCCACCATGATGTGAAACTAGCATTCGGAGTCCACTAAGACTATAAACTAGTTTGCCTCTTCATAGTTCACTATGATCATAAACTAGCAATGCACCATCTGCTATAATGCTAAACTAGTATCGTCCAAAGGGTTATGACATAAAACTAATCCACAACCGTCCGCTAAGACTATAAACTAGCAACATCATCAATGACCAAGAAAAGTTTGAAAAGATATGTTGTTGTAATTGGCTGTATATGTTCCACAAAGACTTGCTGCACATGGACACTAATGAAGCTGATGTTGTTCATAATTCTATTTTCTTTGAAAATTTCACATGGTGACTCCATATCCTAGTTTAAATTTCTTAGTTAACTAATTCACTTGTGTTTTTCTTATCTTCTTGGAGTTGTGTTTGCAAGATGATACTCCTGAGGCATTCATGTACAGATGCACTTCATCATGACAACAAGGTATCACATTCCTCCTGATGCATGTAACTGGGTTAATCAATCTATTTATAAGTACATTCATGACTCTTGAGACACTCCCTATTTTTCCATCATGTACCAATTGTCCTATTCAGTTACACCCTTAGATACATTCCACTCAGTTCAAAACTCTTGATACGCTGTTGCACATTGTGACTCTCTAAGAAGTGCGACACAAAACATAGTCCACAGTACATGATGCAAAATGCAAGTGCTCGAACATGAGCATGGAACAAAAATCAAGCTCTTTCAAAAAGACCGAAGAGAAAAAGAAAAATAAAAGAAAAACAAAGACAAAAAGAAAACAAAAACAAAGGAAAAGAACAAAAGAACAAAAGGGTCAAAGAGCAAAGTGTAGGGAAAAGGTCTTCATGACCCTGTTGACATCATAAGCAAAAGAGTATTGGCTGTTCTCATACAAGCCCCAAGTGATAAGGTTATTATCTTGAAAAATAGCTACACTTGTGTCTCAAAGAGACCATGTTGCATACTATCGTGTGGCTTTGGCTATTTACAAAGGGCCCCATAAATACTCTATAAGAGTCTCATTTCTCCAAAGAACACACCTTCTATGTCTTGGCTTCAATTCTGTTGAACATTGGCTATTGACAAGGACAAAAGATATGGCTCATTCACATGAGAGCACTTCCTCTTCCACAATCCTGGTAGTAATCATAGCTGTTAACCTCCTAGCTTCCCTAGTTACAATCGATTCCCTTGCATCTTGAACTACATTTCCTCAATCCCATGTACTTTTCAAAAAACATAGCTAAGAGCTGATGGATAATGCTTAGTATCTGGTTGTCCATGGTGTTTTGCACTTCTTTGTCAATGCCTCTTGGGCAGATTCCTCTAGACCTCAACAAAGAGGAACCAATGAAACACCACTAATTTTGGCTAACACTTTGAAACAAGAATGACTCAAGCCCTTTCCAACTTTTAGGAGGCAAAATTTGGCTAAGGCATGGAAGCCACGCTTAGCTAAATTAAGCCAGCTTTATCATCCCATCAAGTTGGAAGCTTTCCCATAGCGTGACCAACTCTAGAAGTCTCAAAACTGAGCCAAAATGATTTTCAGCATGCAAGTCATCCTCAGAGCACATCCTTGATAGCTTCAATGCCAACCTTCAGAATGCCAGATTTCAACTCAAAATTGCAAGTTTTTTGAAGATTTCACATGTCACGCTGTAGCATGACTACAACATCACATCCTCAAAGTGGTTCCAAATAGGTCACATCCAAGCTCTAATTCTATATTTCATATCACTCTTAGGTCACACTCAAAAATCAAGCTTCAAAATCACAATTTCGAATAAAATACATCAGTTTTGAGTCATGTCATGCTATCACGTTGTAGTGTGACTCCAACGTGACATACCATAAATAGCTCAAAACAAGGCACTTTCAAGCTCAATTCAGTAATCAGTCAGGCATCTTGCAGCGGTCAAAGCGGTCAAACCAAAGATCCAGAAGTTTCAAGCAAGAAAAAGTCTATTTCTCTTGATTCCATTGTAAATTTTTACTTTTAGGGCTTGTCATGCCCTCATGGTCTAAATTGTATGTATTTCCATGGGCTTGAGTGACCCACACATTGTAAGATACAATGAACTTGGTCAAGAGTGTAGCTTACCCACACACATCCAACTCACACATAGCTATCCATTGGACACGTGTCACTTGATCCACTTTCCTCTCATCTCCCAATTGTTGATTCCATTCTCGAATTCTGCACTCGAGCCCAGCCTAACCCTATAAATACCCTGTCAATTCACATAAATGGGGTTGGCAATTTTTGAGTTAAAAAGCTTAGGAAACTCAGACCAAAAATCCTTGGGTGCCCGACACACTCTAACTCCTAGCATCCAAGCACTTCTGAAACACATCACATCACATTACATCACCCTGGGGCTTGGTGCTTGACCTACCATCTACACATGTAGCTACACTTTAACTGATGCACATCTTTTCTATGTAATACAATACAGCTCGTTTTGCCAGCCATTATACTATTTACTTTTTTTTACATTTAGTTATGTTTTGTTTATGTTTTGATTACGATACCAGTTTCTACATACATTTCTATTTACATTTCATGCGCACTGTTTACATTTCAAAGCTTTAGTTACGATAACCCTAGTGCAAGCCATAGTTTACGCTTGGGGAAGTCCTTGGTTGAGTTGCGTGTAGACCATCCAAGGTACTCTACCTTCGTTTACTTTTCCAGCTTGCCCTCGGGCGAAGGTAGGGTCAGCTGTGTCTTCTTGATGATCTTTTAGTGTTTTTTTCCCTTCTAGACTTACACTGATGATTTAGTTTAGTACAATGTTGATGCAGCAACATTCACGAGGTTTTATCGATGTGGCCCAGTCAACATAGCGACTAAATGCTTCATCAACTTTATTAACTTTCTTGGAAGGTAGGATTAAATTTAATGAATTAACTAGAGTTGGTAAAATAAAATTATTAGTTTCTTTAGTATTAATTAAAACTTTAATTTTTAATTCTAATAATCCTTCAAAAATTAGTAAAATAAATTGAAATTTCCTCAAACCTAATTTAGTTTATGCTAAAATTTTCTTCATTATAGCCATGGTAGTGGCTTGACTTTTTTGATCATATTAGTGTTGGATTTCTGGTTCTTATTTTGATTATTTCTTTATCTTCTTGCATGTAATTTTGAACAATCATTGTTGAAGTGATCTTCATAGCAAGTGAAACATCTAGATTAAGTTCTTGTGTTGGGTGTCTCTTCCATAGTTGCTTGATGAATAGTTGTAGTTCATACTTGATTTGATTCTTTGTAATCCTTAGTAATTCTATACATTTGATAGACTATTTGTGGATTATAGGCATGTGTATAGAAAAAAATTGAGTTTGTATTCTACTAATAAAATTTAAATCTAATTTAACTTTGTTCCTATGACTTACATCCTTGAGAGATCACCAAAATTCTTGTAATAATCATTCATAGATCATTGACTCATTCTCAATGAGTAGAAGCATATCTTACACTATTTAAGAAAGGATTATAGTACATATTTTAGTTTAAAATATCACTAGAAGTTAAGATAGTTTGTAATTAATCCTTGAGATCTCAATCCATTCCACCATGTTACAACAAGTCTCATTAAATACAATGAGACCACTTTTAAACATTTATGACTCAATAAATTCAACATGTTAAAATAATTCTTCATAGTATTGAACCTGTTGTGACTGAAAACCTTGGTTGCTAAAAAAATCAAAGATCCTCAATGTAGTATTTTCTAAACCCAATCCCCAAGGCCTCTATGAAAAAAATGGGAATCGAGGTGCCTTAGCCAATTTAGAAGATCAACCATGGACTTATAGATTGTAAAGCATGACAATAAAACAAAATGGAATGTAAAACTTATAGTAGATCTAAAAGAATGCATAGATAATAAACAAATATATTTCATACACAAAGCCAAAAACTTAAAAATTTATTAAGAAAGAATAAAGTGAAAGTTAGAGAAATGTATACAAATGATGCCTAGATACGCAGAAAGAGGATTCACTTATGTAGGAGTTCAAAGCCTATTGAAGTCGATGTGATATGCTTCAAAATTCAAATGCTAAGCCACTTCTGATGCTATTGAACCTCCTCCATTGCAACTGTAGATCTGTAAGTTGGATCACTACAGGGGGAGGTGAGAAAAGTAAGAAATTTCACTGGTAGATTACTCCATGCTAGGGATTCAAAGCTCCAAAAATGTAGCTTTGATGCCAAAAGTTCACAATTCTTAAGGCTATTATCCTTCCATGTTGGGATTCAATAGAATGTAGGTATGGGAACTTGCAAGAGTTCTTGAGTGCCTAAGAATGTCCCAAGTGTGAAATTAGTGCTTGAAAAATTACTTAACCATTTAAAAAATTTTGGAACTGCAAAAGTGTTTGTATGCCAAAAATTTTTGAACATTTTTGAACTTGTAAATTGTGTTGGAGGATGGGTTTTATAGGTTTTGGACTATACATGGTGCTACAAAATGGCTATGATTTCGCTAAAAATTTGTTGCCAAATTAAGGTGAGATGGGTGCCAAAGTTTTGAAGGTTACTATACATATTAAGTGCTTCCCCTCATGATCATTTTGTTTACTATAAATAGTAACCAGGGCACACCTTCCATGGTAGAGATGAATCTTCCATGCTAAGCTCTCTATCATGCTTGTTGAAGTGGCTAGTTAATGTTGAAGTGCACGAAGTGTTGAAATTTGGTTATTGTGACTTTCATGATGGGGGATGCAATTTTCAACACTAGGAGTTAAGACTCCACACTAGGGGGAAACTTCCATGTTGAGGGGGCAAAGTTTATAGGTTGTGCATGTGGTCTCCATGCTGAAGGAGGAAAGTTTCCAAAACTTCCACCCTTCCATGCTGGGGATAGGTGAGATTTATCCTCTTGCATGTGTTTCCAATGTAGAAAAGTGTATATCCCTCTCCCCGCACAC
>MNCI01026654.1:179897-228171 GCA_015680685.1 Gnetum montanum
ATCAAATTGCCTTTTTTGCATTCCAAAAGGCATTTTTGACTCCCCCAAGCTTAAATATAGATACTAGATGAATTTTTTCACTTGGGGAATGATTGTTTGATTACTTATGAGGCAGTTTCAGCCCCAAAAGTATAAAGCATTTGAAATTTCCCACTATGGATTACAATCTTCACATTTACAATGAAGTTTTGCCTCTGGTTTCATGGGGCGAAAGCTACATGATGAAGATTGGCTATAACATGCAAATTTTTTGTGGTGTTTGAATGGCCCATCTTTGTTGGTGCATGGAGGATTAACCCAAAAGGAATCGACAAAGAAAACAAAACACCACTACATATTATAATGCTACAATGCATATAGACCACATGAGAATCAAGCTATCTAGGTTACCAAAGTTTCTAGTTTAAGACTGTGTTGGACCATGGTATTAGTTTAAGGCCCTGCAAGCAATGTTGCTAGTTTAAGGTTAGAGTGGACCATTGAAAGTAGGCTCACTTTTCGATGATTTTTGGCTACATGTAGTATGGTTTTAGATAGGAATGATTGACTAGATTGGTTACCTCATTCTCATCGATGTTGACTATTCTAAATGCACCATCCTCATAGGCTCTAATGCCAAGGAAAGACCCTTCCCAATTAGCTAAGAACTTGTCCACATGCTTGTAGATGAATTTGAGGACCAAGTTACCCTCCTTGATTTTGCACATGATTAAGTCATGGTGATGTTGCTGCCTCTACCTCTCTTGAGAATGCTCAATGTGAGCAAGCACTTGCATACACCACTACTCCACCAAATTCAGGGCTACTTTCTGCAACTTCTTGTTCTTCTCATCATTGATGAAGTTAGTCAAGGCTACTTAAAGTGTTGTCACCTACAATTCAAGAGGTAAAATACCTTCAAAACCATAAACCAGACTATAAGGGATCATATTGTTTAACATGTAATAGGTTTTTCTGTACGCCATAGTACATGGACAAGCTGCTCCTGCCACGCATTTGCTATTGTTGAGCATCTTCTTAAGCAAGTTTATGATGGCCTTGTTTCTTGCTTTTGCTTTCACATTGGTTTGAGGGAAGTAAGAAAATGAGAAAGAATGCTTAATGCCTAGGTTGTGACAAAAATCCTTGGTTTTCTGGCTACTAAATTGGGATCCATTGTTCATAACTATGGTCATGGGTATGCCAAAATAAGATACAATGTTATCTAGGATAAATTTAGAAAATTGTTCAAATGTGATCTTCTTTAGGGGAATAACATCAATTCACTTGGTAAAGTATTTAGTTGCGTTGATGCTGAAGCTATGTCCTATGGAAGACTTAGGTGTTATGGGTCTAATGATATCCAACTCCCATCATTGAAACAACCATGTTATCTAAGTGGTGTGTAACTTAGTTAGTGATACGTGTATAAGGTTGCTATATCATTGGCATGTGTTGAAATGCTTAACCTTCTACAGGTAGTCATTTTCATATGGGGCCAATAGTAGCCTAATCATCTAATCTTAGAGGCCATAGCTCTAGGTCCTATATGTCCTCCACAAATACCCTCATGAACTTTCTCTAGGACTATTCTAGCTTTAGTTATTTAGGAGTATACCATCATAGGATCATCAACATAATGTGTTATCACCTATGATGACATACTACTTCAATCGCTTGCATACAATGTCCTTTTGAGTAGTAGTCAATCCTTATTAGGATTTGTCATGCATAAGGTAAATTTTGATATTTTTATACAACTACTTGGAAGGAGTAGTATGAATGATGGCTACAAAGGTATCCTTAGTTTTTTGTGTGATGGAAGTAGCATAGTCCACAATTAAGGTGGGCAACTTGCTAAACACATTTGGCATCACACTAAGAATAAATGTTGTAATTGCATTGACTATGAAATTTTCATTTTGAGGTATGTGTTTGATATCAATGTTTGTGAATTATTATAACTACTTCCCTAGGTTATAGTAAGGTTCTAAGTGCTTAGCTTTGCATGCATAGACTTTGGTCACTTGTTTAACCATGAGCTGTGAATTTCCTTTGATCATNATTTGAAGCTCTATTAAAGTGCATGATCACCTGATAATCCTTGGGTACTTGGCTAACTACATTAATGTGTTCATTAGGGAATTCAGAATCTATGGATGCTTGGTCATCAATAGGTAAAACTATGTGTTTTATGATTATAGCTTGACCTTTCATTGAGGACTAAGAGACATAATGAAGGTTGAATTTCATGGTTATGGCTTTCCATCAGGCTATACAACTACTTTCATATATGTTTTTCATTAGGGCTTTGAGTATGTTGTCCTTGCAAATGACATTTACTTGGCTTCTGAAGAGGTAGTATCTCCATGTCTTCAAAGAGAAGACTAGTGCTAGACAATATTTCTTCACCTCAGTGTATTGGGTCTTGTGGGATACTAATGCATGCCTAAGGTAGTATATAGGCATTTCTACTCCATCATCACATTTTTGATAGAGTAGAGAGGCAATGGATGTATCAGAGATGGTAAGATAAATGTAAAATGATTTACCCTCTTATGGAGGATAGTTGTGTCAACTCTTGCTTAAGGTTTTCAAAGGCCTCTTAGCATTTAGCCATCCACTCATAGTGAGCTTCTTTCTGAAGCAAGTGTTGCATGGACTATAACTTATTCATAAGCCTAGAGATAAACCTTTGAATAAATTGTAATATGCCTTGTAATCCCTAAAGCTCCTTAAGGTTGATAGAAACTACTAATTTGGATATGGCCTTAACCTTATTAGGATCAACATGTACCCCCTGCTTCAAACACTACAAAGCCAAGCATCTTACCAGTCTTGACACCAAAGATACACTTCTTAGGATTGAGCCTAAGATCATATTTGAGGCATCATTTAAGCACAAGATCTAGGTCATTAGCATGATCATTGGCTATCTTGGACTTCATGGCTATGTCATCTATGTAATCATTAAGCAAACCTAGCATGTAATTGCTGAAGATATAGGTCAAGGCTCTTTGGTACGTTGCTCCAATGTTCTTAAGGCTAAAGGGCATAATGGTATAACAACAAGTACCTCATGGGATCATGAAGGTCATGCTAAGTTGGTTCTTTGGGTTGATCCTAATTTGGTTATATCCTAAGAATCCATCCATAAAGAACAACAAGGCATGTTTAGCCATAGTATCAATAAGTTGATTAATACTAGGTAAAGAGAAGTTGTCCTTGATAGTAACTTTATTTAGGTCTTAAAAATCAATCTAAATATGCATACTCCCATTTTTCTTAGGGATTACCACTATGTTGGATACCCATTCTACATAATCAATAGCCCCAATGAAGCTTGCTTGGTAGAGCTTTGAGATTTCATTACAAACTTCCAAGGCCAAATCAGGTCTAATTTTGCATACTTTTTGCTTAACTGGTCTAATGCTAGGGTATAGTATGATGTTGTGCTAGACTACACATGGATCTATGCCTGACATGTCTTCATATGACTAGGAAAATTCCTTAATGTTGCTTTGTAAGACCTTACTGATGTCTTGAGCATATTAAGGCTCCAGTAAGGGACTTAGTTTAAGGGTTTTCTCCTCACCATTGTGTGTTGTGATAGGAACCTCAACTGGAGTGTCTTCAATTATGTCTTCTACTTCTAAGTCAAAGGTTTTTACTAGGTTTTTAGGCCATTCTAGAGGTTTCTCTATTGAGGCTATGTGGTCTACAAGATATGTTGGTTCAATATCTAGGCAATCATGGTTGATACACCATTCAAAATCACCTAAGATCCATGTAGACACAAAGGCACACAGATTTGCTCCCAAGTACTCATACTTTGATCCTACATGTCAACCAAAAGCATATTAAGTTGCACCTAGGTAAAAGTAAATAAATAATGCTAAAATTCTATAAAACACATGCAAATCTAATGAAATCAAGGCCATCCAAGGTTATCAATGAGGTAAGGACAATTTGGCAAATTGCAATAGAGGCAAACAAAGGTTTAATAAAGGCTATAAAGTTCCAAGCTTCTCTAGCATAGATCTTTGGCTTCTGGGAGTGTCATCTTGTAACCAAATGTGGAAAATTAGCTTTCCCCCTTTGTTTCCATGTTGGGGGAGTCAATCAAGCTGGAAGAAGAAGAATTCTAGATCTAGACCAATCCAAATCACAATCAATTGTGCATGTTACCTTTTGGAGTTGCTAAGGCCAAGGGTTATGGATCCACGTAAAAATTTAGTAGTTTTAAGAATCCTTAAGTGGTTTTCTAGCTTTCCCCATTTTTTAAAACTAATAATAGAGAGCTCAACATGGAAAACTATGGGGAACCACTTTTAGCAACCTTGGATTAGTCTTATAAAGTTTAAGGGCTCTAATGACTGCTGCTAGGGTTCTAGAGTGCATGAAAGGTCATTTAATGTCATTTTGAGGTGTTTATAGGTCCCAAAAAAGTTCCATCCTGGGAAACATGAAGGCAGGGATTCCCAATGTGGAAGAACCATGCATCCCATATCTAGGCTAGTTTTGACCTTAATCAATGGTGCATGTCTGCTTCTAGGGTTGTTGGGATCTATGACTATGGTTTCATGTTAAATTTTGGCAATTTTGAGAATTTTTTAGAATATTTTAGGTTTCTCCCTTTTTTCCACACTGAAACTAGGATGCTCAACATGTAAACTAGGGGAAATCATTTTTTGGCCACTTAACATCAGTTTTTTAAAGTTTAAAGGCTTCAAAGGATGTCAACAGGGTTGTAGAGCACATGCAAGTCTAGTGAATGTTGCTCTAAGGTATTTAAGAAATCCAAATAAGTCTCCCCCTTAATTTCCATGCTAGGTATCATGAAGGGGAGGATTTCCAATGTCAAAACATCATAAAACTTAGATCTAACTTAGTTTTAACTTTAATTAACCATGCATGTGTGCTTCTAGGGATGTCAGTTTCAAAGACTAGGGTTTGGAGTCAAAATTGGTCAGTTTGTAGGTCTTCCAAGTTGTCTTTAAGCTTACCCCTCTTTTTCTACTTGGGGATAGTATGCCTAGCATGAAAACCTAGGGGGAAACATCTTTTTTCCTTTTTGCATCATTTTTAGTCATGCATGTAGGTCCCTAAGGTTGCTATTGATGATTACCAATGCTTGGTATCAAAATTTCATTGTTTTGAAAGTTGATGAAAGGTTTTTGATGTCCCCCCACTCCCTTTATTTCCACACTAAGTCTTTCATGCTTGATGTGGAAAACTGGGGGAAAATATTTTTGGCCATTTGTGATTACTTTTGATCATGCATGGAGGATTCTAAGGTTGCTGGCATTGATTACTAATACCTGATGTTAAATTTTGGTTGTCTCAAGGGTTATTAAGTAGTTTTTGAGCTTCCCTCCTTTTTCCACACTAAGGCTTCCATCCTCAACATGGAAAATTTGGGGAAAGGGCTTTTTAGCTTTTCATGATCAATCTAGGTATGCATGAGTGTCTACAAGATTGCTGGTGTTGGTCATCAATGTCTAAGGTTAAAATTCAATCATTTTGAAGGTTGTGAGGGGGTTGTCAAGCTACCCCCATTCCATTCACACTAAGGGTGGAAAGCTTAGCATGGAAGAGGTCTCCTCCAACCAAGAAAGTTAGATCTAGTCTAGATCGATAGTCAATTGACCATGCATGTCAACTTATGGGATTGTTGGTAATCACAATTAATGTTGGGTGTCAAGATCCATTATTTTGGATACTTATAAGTGCCTCATGTAGTCTCTCCCCTTTCTTTCACACTAGGCATGGTGTCCCGAGTGTGGATGAGAAGGGAATGATAGTTTTATGCCATATTTGACTATTTTTTGGGCTTTTGGAAGCTCCAAAAAATTTTGGCAGGGTCTAGGGATCATCAAGCTTTAAGAAATGGCTACTTGGTATTTAATTAAGGTCATTTTTGGCTTTCCCCCATTCATCCATGCTAAGGGTGAGATGCTTAGGGTGGATGAAGTCTCCCCCAACGTGGAGACACCAAATACTAAAGTTTCAACTAGTTTCAACCAATTTCAACTAGGGTTGGTGATATTTTGGGGCTTTTGGAGATGCTTGGAGGGTTTCTCAATAATGTGAGGTCAACTTTGAGGTCAAAATTTGATAAAGGTAAGTTTTGGTTACTCAAAATAGCAAAATAGTTATATTTTAATGACTTTTACAAAATAGGAGGCATGTTTCCATGCTGGACATGGTATTCCTAACATGAATGTATGGGAGTTAAGATTTCCAGAAGGATTTAAGTATCAAATTAGAAAAATTATCAGCATTGATGCAATTCTTGGTCAAGAGAGAAGACATATGGTGGGGTCCACAATTAAAAAATTTAAAATTTTAAAAAGTGAAGTTATTTCCCACCCAAAACCAACACGAACTAGAATTTCCCCTCCTTGCACTTCAGTGCACTTGGAGTTATGGTGCAATGAATTAGTAGTTGAGGTTTCAAAGTGTGTGTTTAGGTTTTAGATGAGCTTTATATGTCAAATTTTGTAAGTGTTGATCATAACTATCATTCTACAACAAAAATGTATTGAAGGAGAGCTCTAGGAGATTTTTTTGCAGTAGAAGCAATCTAAATTCAATGTCAAAGCCCTCCATTCTTTAAATACTTAGCGTAGAATGTTCATCCTTCTTCCTTTCCAGCTACATTTAGTGTTGAACCTACCATGGTCCCAAAGCAATGTGGATAAAAGAGAAAGAAATATATGATCCAAAAGATGGATGAACATGCCCGACGGCTAGAAGAAGTACCTAGGCCCATCTCTTTTTAGGCTTCTTTTGTTGTTGCTCCAAGGTAGGCAATTCTACCTATTTTTTCCTTTGTTTCTTATGGTTTTTTTAGTTTTTCGCTTCATATGTGTTAAGGACATTTTTTACAAATCTAATCTAGAGAAGGAATTAACATGGAATTTTGATAAAATCCCACCTCCTATTTTGGCTACTTCCATGTAGATCTATAGTCATTTCATTACTTTAGCTTTTGTAGATTTGATTTTGAAAATAGGGCTTGTTGGTTCATGCTTTTTTCCACAAATTTTGGGGTGTGGCCAATTTTTTCAAATCTAGGCCTTAGGATTTTTTAAAATTAAATTTTAAAAAAATCTTACCCCATTATTTTGGTGTAAATTTTAATGGTTTTGGCTACTTCAACTATTTTCATGGCTATATGAAATTTAGGTTTTGAGGTTTTTGAAGTTTCGGCATGAAAAAGTAAGTGATTTTGTGTATTTTTTCTCTTGGGATAAAGACTTTACATTTGTAAAATTGAATGTCATGGGTTTGTAGTGCTTTTTATATGCTTTATAATGGATATTTTCTCATTTAATTTGGATTTGTAATGATGAAGTTATGGCTATTTACCTAACATTGCACAGCTAGGTTATTTGTGCTGCTTTTGTAATTTCATGTAAATTTGCAAATTTTTTGTAAAGAAAAAAAATAGTTTTGCCTATTTTCTAGTTATGGTTAAGTAGGAATTAGCTTCAAATTTACAACAGAGGTGGAATCACTCTAATTGGAGTTAAAGCAAATTTTCCATGAATTTTTTACTAAGCATGTGTAATAAAGATGGTTGTGTTGTTATCAGATGATTGTCCAAATTAATGAGTTTTTCCAGCATAAAGGGAAAAAATTATAAATTTTTTCTAATCATGGGTGAATAGGTTCAATTTAAGCTTTCAAATAGTGGTGAAACCACTCTATTTGAAGCTCAAATGAATTTTTGATGAACATTTTACCAACCCTACATGAAAAGGGGTAAATGTTGATGGCTACAGTTTTGGCTAAATTTTTTCATGTTCTATGGATATATGGCTATGTGTTTTCAATTTTAATGGTCATGACTATAAGTTTCATAATTTTAGGATTTGTTTTGTGGTGGAATCACTAAAATTATAGCACAAATGAGTTTTTGATGATTTTTTTTACTATGGCTATGTGAACAAGGAAAAATTATGGCCATAACACACTGTCCATTTGGAAATGGAGGTGGTTGACATGTATAACTTATGTTTTTATTTTTTGAACATGTAAAAATAATACTTAATTTCTTTTAAGAATAGTAAAAGCTTTTTCTATTCTTAGCAAGCTTTTACTATGGGTACATGATTTTTTCCTAAGTTTATGATGCTTTTTCTAAATTTGTGCCTAGTTTAGTTGTTTTTCCAAATTTATGCATGTTTTGCATAATTTAGATGTTTCTTCTAAATGTATGCTTTATTTTTATAAATTTATGAATAATGTAGATGCTATTTTATAAATTTATGCATACCTTGCATGTTTTTCTCAAATTCATGCATAATTTAGACTAAGACTTAGTTTTGGGCTATAAAAGTTTTGTTACAAAGGCTATAAATTCTTGTAACAATTATTTTATGGAATTTCTTAAGCTAATTTAGAAAAAACATCTTAAATATTTTTACATAGGCTAATTTAACCTCTAGCTAGATGTTTTCTCTAAGTTTGCTCAGTGTTTTCATAATGTAAAGCTACACAAGGTTGTAATAGTTTTTTCTTGTGGAATTGCTTAGAATTATTTAGAAAAATACATTAGAACTTTTTATAAAGGCTAATTTCACCCCAACTAGATGTTTTGTCTAAATTTGCTAAGTAATTCTAAAAGGTCACAATGATGTTTGCTCTGCTTCATGTAGGGTCTTTTTGAGGTTTGTCCTCATCATATTGGAGCGGGTTGGTATCTTGTGCTACATTGGTTATCCCAAGACCAACACCCCATCACATGACATGCCTTTTGGGAAACTCTAGCTGTGGTTCTTGCCTAGGACAAGGGACTTCCTTGCTTACCTCCTTAGGAACCTCAATGTGATGCTATGGTTACACTTATTTGCAAATGTAGCTAGATTGTTGTGGAGACCCTGTTGCCTCAAGCATCTAGTCTGATTACTAGATTCATTATTGACAAGTCACTTTTTAAGATTGTAGGGGGACTAGACATCATAAGCCCACATTACCTTATGGAGATTTGGATGATGCCAGGGTATAGTTGGTATAATGTTGACAATACTTTGATGGTGGTGCATAAAGCTCACACATTATTCTAAAACCTTCCTAGCATTGTGTGTCATCTATCGAGGTAAGCACAGTTATTATAATAATTTTTTTCTTTTAGCTTGACTACCTTTCCTAACTTCATTTTATAACTACTTGCAAGTACAAGGTCAATGATCATGATTTGATCATCAATGATCAAATCTTGAAAGTGGCTTAAATTACTTTGGATGAATTCACCAAGAGTCCTCAAATTAGAACTTCTGTATATCAACAATTAAGAGGGGACTTTGATGCATACACCACCAGGTTTAACCATGTATACAAGAAGTGTAAGGATGATGGGATAATGCATAACTGGTGGGTAGATTCCAATAACTCCTTGGATCAAACCCTTGTAACTAGAACCTTCACACCAAAGAAGAAAAAAAAAGGTAAACATAAAGACTATAGTTTTTAGTGTTTCATGGCTTTAAGTATTCTACCACTTCATTTGGTTGTTAAAATTACTCACATTAGTGCTAAACTTTTGGTTGTTACTCTGCGAGACCTTCCACTTCAACTGATGTAACTATACCACTTTTAGGTTTATCTCATGAGGATACCCTCATCCTAAAGTTTGGTGAGGTGACATTAGCATAGGAGTGGCTAAAGGAATAGGCATCTAGATACATTCAAGCAAACATCCAACATGTACGTTTGCTAGATGTATTCATGGCACATATTCCTTCCATTCCTGCTATGGAGATGTTTCATGTCATCAACTCATTCGATGAGAAGGTTGACTAGTTTAGCACCATCATCTGAAGTGTCAAGGTGAACATGGGTTCCCACTAGGACAGTAATGGAAGTGGATCATCGTGATGATGTTATGGAGTGGCTTGGTGCCAACATGGGCCACTCTAGAATTTCAATGGATAGCTTCACCAATCCTAATGTAAAGGAATCATATCTTTTGTTCAAGTCTCATGTATTTTCTAAATTTTTATCACAAAAGAAGGTAATTAGCATAGCACTATATCTAGTGTACTTGTGAAGTTATATGAGACTACTACTAATTTAGCAATGTTATATGCAAAAACTTCATGGGAGCTAGAAAGGTCTAATGAATCCCTATGGAAGGAAATTATGGCCCTAAGGGAGAAGACTCAATCATAGGATGAGATGATTAGAGATCTTTGAGATTGTAAGGCCTTTGTGGAAGCCCAAGTGGCTAACTTCAAAGAATTCTAGACTAAGGAGATCATATGGGCCTGCTAATGACATGTTGTTCAAGAAAAAGTAGTAGTCCTACAAGAGATAGTAGAATAATGTATGAAGATGAACCTTATCTCCCAGAATGTTAATAATTGGAAGGATCACTGCACTTGGGTCTTGGAATGGAAAAAGATACAAAAGGTCCACAAGTAATAGTACAAGGTGGATCATGGGGCCTACATAAAGTAGCTCAAAGAGGAGTCAGTTGAACGACACAAGAGGAAGCTATTCATCTAGGGGATCTAAGAGGAGAGTGCTTATCAACTTTTTGAAAGTACTCTCAAGGTGAAGCAATCCCCTACTCTTTAAATTACCACTACTATAGGTGAGATCTCTATAGTTGCTACTACTTGGAAGCCTCCTACTTAGACTCCTATAGATAGGACTAGCATTCTCTTTGGCATTAATCTTTGGGATGTTGACTAGGTTAACATGATGGAGGACTAGATCCTCCATCATTTGGAGGAAGGCCTTCCACATCTGCCCCCAAAAGTAATGAAGCTAGAATCTCCATAGGTTTCATATATTTTATGTTTTAGTTTTTGTTTTAAGTCATGATTTTGGCTATGGGTTACTAACTGACTATATGGTATTGCATTCTAGGCCTCAAAAGACATTGGTATCCCCAACAATGAGGGTGGGAATGATCCACCACTTCCTACTCCAAATGCCACTCAACAGCCTCCATCAGTTTAGCTTGTTGGCTATTTGTTTTTATTTTCATGATGATGGCTATGATTTGCCAAGACTATGTTATAGATGGTTGTTATTCTTTGACATTCTTGCCACACATTGTGGCCATGGCTATGTATATTATGAACATTTTAACTTTAAATTTGAATTTTTATTTTCTTTTTGGCTATATGTATCTATAGTAGTAGTAAACATTCGAAATGTTGTAAAAATTGAGAATGGCTATGTTGATGTTTTGGTTATAACATTAAATGGCTAATTAAAATAAAGAAGTATAATAATAAACAAGATGTTTGCTAGTTTTAGGCCATCACAGGTATAGGTTATATTACGTGATTATGGCTATGTTACCAGTTTAAGGCCATGGTGGGCCATAATGCTAGTTTAAAGTCTCATTGAACCATAATGCCAATTTAACGTCTTAGTGGACAGGGTTTCTAGTTTGAGCTCATAGCAAACTATAATGCTAGTTTAACATCTTAGTAGATGAGGTATCTAGTTTAAGGTCATAGTGGACCATAATTCTAGTTTAATGTCTTAGTAGATGGGGTTGCCGATTTAAGGTCATAGTAGACCAAGTTGTTAAAAAGATGTATGTTTATAAGGCTTTTTTTATGTTTATAACACAATAAAGAAAGGTTGTAGAAAGTAGGTAAAAAGGAAAACAGACTTAGTCTACATGGTTAGGCTATGTGCATAAAGAGTAAAACAAAAAATGCATAAAAAGATATAATAAACTGCAAAAAAAAAAAGTAACACTACATGGCTATCGATGCATCTAGTCATAGGGGCATGGAAATGTTATGGTAAACTTCACTTGTGTAGATTCTTCCTAATCTTTGCAAGATTAGGGAGTGAGTAAGGGGTACTCTACACAAGCTTATATCCATCATCCCCTTCTCTTACAATGTTAAAATGGAGTTCATGCCATAATGTATCCCATTTCTTATCATTGTCCTCATTGGCTTTCTTGGGCTTTTGCTCTTCATGGCTAGGAACTTCTTCTTGAAGCTCCACATTAGACCCTTACTCTATGTCTACATTGTTATCAACTAGGGAAAACACATTATCACCATGAATGATGATTTCACCTCTGTCATAAGGGAGGTAAATATCTTGATGGATGGGAGAGGAAGTAGCTCATAATTGAGCCAACCAAGATCTTCCCAGTATCAATTTGAGTCCTAATGTCTCCTCCATTACCAAGAAATTGGTGGTTATGGGGAATTTCTCCCCAACTAAAAAATCCTAGGAGATAGAC
Source organism: Gnetum montanum (assembly GCA_015680685.1). Lineage (NCBI taxonomy): Eukaryota > Viridiplantae > Streptophyta > Gnetopsida > Gnetales > Gnetaceae > Gnetum > Gnetum montanum. The sequence continues at coordinate 192,109 of MNCI01026654.1, forward strand.
CCCTTGATGAAAACTCTTAATCCATTGAAGGACTTAAAAGCTACAATGGTTGTAGGCTGTATTTTTTGGGTTAGGCCCAAGTGTTCAATGATGGTGCATGGGGTGACGTTGGTTGTAGCTCCATCATCAACATGCACTCAATGTATTTTAAATTTTCCTAAGCATATGGTTATGAATAAATGGATTGTAGTTTTTGCCATTTTGGGAATTAACCTTAATTTGGCTATCATAAAATGTTAAGGATGTTGATGTCTCCTCCCCTATTGAGGGAGGAATCATCATTGTATGGATGGATTCATCGTTAGTGAAGATGTCATCACTAATGAGGATGAAAGTTAATATTTTGACTAATGCCTCATGATATATGAAAAAGGTCATGGTTAAGTCATATAAACTTTAAGTTATGTTTTTTTACTTGGGGGATTACCTAACTTGGCCATTACACTAAGGAAGTTTTTATCATTGGACGTGGGCTTGTTGCCTCGATTGTGCATTACTTTCTCCATGCATCCCAAGATGTGAACTTTAGCTTTAGGCTATGGCTATTGTGGCTCTTCCTTGTTCTTTTGGTTGTAGGATTTGGCATCCTCCTATGGCTTGTTCATTAAAGGGTTTGGGGTAGAGGAGGTTATGGGTATACCTAAAATAAGAGTCGACTTTAGTGGACCCACTTCCTTTCGTGCCTCTGTCTTCTTGTGTCCTTTGTTATCAGTCTTTTTCTTATGCTTCCTCATTTGTTTGGCTAAAGTTTTTTGGTTTCTAGTCATTGGTTGTAAGGAAGAGGCAATAGCATTGGCCATCATAGGGGGTCATTGCATTTTTGGTTGGGCTATGGCTAGTTAGGTTGTATTGGGTCAAGGGACCTTAATGAAAAAAGGTTTCCTTAGAGGCACTCATGATGGTACTTGATAAAAAAAGGAGTTCTTGAGTTGTGGGAAGCTAAAGAAGCTCTTTCATCATGGAGGGATACTTGAATCATGGATAGTTCTCTTGCAATTCTTCAATCATCATCAATGCTAAATGATGAAATAATATAAGGGCTATCATTAGAATTCAATGGGTCTTGGTAAACCTACATCAATTGATTTTATGACCTAACTAGGTTGGAAGAATCTAGAACCAGCTTCCCCCTATTTATCATCCTTTGTAGGTCATCCTTTAGTGCAAGGTAGAATTCTATGTCATGACCAAGCAATTGATGATAATGGTAGAAGCATTCTAACTTGAAGTGTCTAGGCAACTAGGGATCAACCTTTATTGCCTGAGTGGGGTCCTTGGCTATTTTGCATAGTCACTCATGTTTCTTTTGAGTAGCTTTTGTCATTTTTTTATGTTGAATGTGCCAGATGGTTTTAATGGTAGTGTAGTGTATTTGGACCTATTCTTTCTTTCAAAGTTAGGTTTCATTATTGTTGATGCAATCCCATAGAGGTTGATGGTTGGTTATTATGGTCATTAGTAGTGGCTTACGTGGATTGAACTTAAGCCCTTGGTACATGATCTTTTTTTCCTTGGTTACAGTTGTTATGGTCATGTTCTTTTGTTTGATCTTTTCTTGGTCTCTCTGAGTGTGTTGGTTTTTATATGCTATAGAGACTGGATCATGACTGGCCTTTGCAATATCCTCTATATTTTTAGTTTGATAGAATGCTTGGCTAAGAGACCATGGATCAAGGTAGTAGATTTTACACTTGATAAAGTCATTCACTACTCCCTTAAATATGGCTAACAAGTGGGCTTTGGCTATAGGCTTTGGTATTTCATTCAATAGTCCATTCCACTCCTGAATGAATTTTTACATGGGTTCTAATGACCCTTTCTTAACCTTCATGAGTTGGTCAAGTGTGGTGTTGAGCTTCAAGTTATACTTGAAGTAGTATATATACTAGGCTACTAAGTCCTCTAAAGATGATATGGATCCCCTAGGAAATGCACGATACCAATCAAGTGCTTTCCCAGTTAAAGAAAGGGAAAATCCTCATGATAGTATGAGACCATGGCTACAAGAGTAAACATTTCGATCAAAATGTAATAAGATGAGCATTAGAATCAACTTCTCTATTATATTTGTTAAATTGGAAAATAAGGACACCAAGAGGAAGTGTCAAAGGTGGGAGTACAGGATTTATGGAATCATCTTGGTAGAAATCCATAATCTTGATAGTTTGTGAGGTAGACCCTCTAAGCCTTTTCAACTCCTCCATTAGATCTTGGATCATCTAGAAGACTTGATCAAGGCTCTATTGTGGCCCTATTGGTTGTGGGGTTTGTACACAAGGCTGTGGTGTTTGTTGTAAGGCTTGTGGCCTTGCTATGGGTTTCAAGGTGGAAGAAAAAGGTTGTGTCATAGTCATAGCTTATGGGCCAAACAAAGAAAAAGATGTCTATGCTGGTACTTGAGGCACAAATGAGATAAAGGGGGTGCACAACCCCTATGTTGCTTGGGGTTCCATGGTGAATCCCACACGAGTAGTTATCAAATTTATGGTGTTAAAAACCATCGTTGATGGTTTTATATATCAAGACTATGTTGCATATGACATTGATGTGTTATAGTTTGTTGTTTGTATCATAGGCTAAGTTTGATGTATGGCTATAACCAGTGAGGGATCAGCCATAGGAGGGTGGGAAGGAGTGGAAGATGATGGCACCATGCCCATGGAGAAAACAAAAGAATTAGAGGAAGGTGGTGTAACCTTGGGGGATGTTTTTTGGAATAGTCCTCCCAAGATGTTTTTAGGCTTAGATTCTACCTTGAATTCATCCTCCTCTTCTTAATATTCCTTAGAGTTATGCTTGTCATCTTCATCTTCCATGGTAATTAATTGGGATAGGATACTAGCATAGATGTTGTTAAGAGGAATTTGGTCCTATGGGGAGGGGATGTACTCCTTTCCACTCCTATATATCAACTCAAACTTCCTCTTGGCCTCTACTTCAATACATGGAATCTCTCCTCTGATCCTCAAAGATCACCTACACTCAATGATGGAAGGATCTTTTGGGTCATAGACACTCATGCCTTGTTGGCTATGATCTTTGCCAGTGAGGGTGAAGGGCAATTTGGTGGACTATTGGAATGACATGACTATAGTGTTGAGAATGACTTAAAACAAGGCTATGAATGGTAAAATAAAAGTAAATTCTAGTGAATGGAATTCAAAAATGTTTAAAATATACAAAAATGATAAAAAATGAGGTAATTACTATTATTAGTAAGTGAGGGGATAAGGGGTTTTACCCATTTACCAAAAATGGAAAGTTAGGAAAGTTTGTATTAAGCCTCATCCAAGTTGGCCTCACAACTACCTCTACACTAGGTATGCAAGGGGAATGGACTAGAAGAAGGGAAATGAGATAATGGAAATCTCACACCTTCTTATTTCAACGTTGGAGAGGGGGAAAGAGTTTAAAGGTCCAAAATGAAAATTTGGCAGTTTTTCTAAAATGGTTTTTGTAAGGTCCCAATGTTTACAAAAAAGGAGGGAAAAATAGGCTTGGTTGATGTGGAAACCAATGTTAGTTTTGTGGTAAAAAAATTTGGCAGCAAAAATTAAATGGTTGTTAAGGCTTCCATGCTAGATTTGTTCTAGAAATTCATAGTAGATGTTGTGAAACTTCAACAGCACACCACTTAAAACTTCCACTTTGAGGTTTCTACTATAGGGGATTAAAAACACCATTGTATTTCTTTGAGAGTTTTGGCTTCAAAAAACTAGAAAATGACTTTCAACTTGCAATTTTTTTAATGGAATAAAAGAAAATTTCGTTATTAAGTTGGTATCAAACCTCATCCACACTGGCCTCCCAATTGCTTCCACATTGGGTATGGTAAAGGTGGGAAAGAAGTGGGATGAGATGATGGAAATCTCACACCTCTTACCTTAACATTGATGAGGGGAGGGATAAAAACCAAAGTGGAAAGTTGGTGTTTTTCCTCTAAAACTAGTTTTAGCCAACCACCAATTTTCTTAGCTTGGAAAAATAGGGGGAAGCCAACTTACAGAAGAGTTGAACCATCCACTTTAGAAACAAGAGAATAAAATATTGGTAGTAGAAAGAAAAAATAGAGGGGAAGAGATATCAACATTGGCTTTGTGCTATAAAATTCATAGGAAGTGTTTTGAAAGCCAACACCCAACCACCTACAATTTCCACATTGTGGTTTTGATCAAAAGGCACAAAAGAGCAACATTGGTTATTCAAAGGTTTTGGCTATAAAAAATTAAGCAAAATTTTGCAAATGATCATGTTGATAATGGAGAAGAATAGATCTGGTCACAGAATTTGGATGAAGGCCCTCATTCTAGCACAAATAAAAACTATTGTAACTGAAAACCTCAATCATTGGAAAAATCAAAGATTCTTAGTGCAGCAATTCTTCAATCCACATTTCCAAGGGCCTTGATGGAAAAAATGGAATTTGGGGCATGTTGGCTAGTCCGACAGATCAACCAAGGACTTACAAAATGTAAAGTGTGGTAATAAAATAAAACAAAATGTAAAACTAATAGCAAATTTGAAATAATGAAGAAATAATAAACAAATATATTTCGTACAAAACCCCTAAAACTTAAATCTTTATGGAGAAAGAATAAATTTTAAGTTAGAGAAATGTGTACAAATGATGCTTGTATGGGCATAAAGAGGATTCACTTACATAGGAGTTTAAAGACCATTGACGCCGATGTGATTTGCTCAAAGATTTGGATGCTAAGCCACTCCTAATGCTATCAAACCTTCTCCACTAAAACCTTAGATCTACCAGTGGGTCATTGCTAGGGGTGATGAGAAAAGTGAGAAATTTGGCTACCAAATTACTCCATTCTAGGGATTCAAAGCCCTAGAAATGTAGCTTTGACATCAAAAGTTCACAAGTCTCAAGGTTATAATGCTTCCATGTTGGGGTTCAAGGGAATGTAAGTATAGGAACTTGTAAGTGCTCTTGAGTACCTAAGAATGTCCCAAGTGTGGAATTAGTGCTTAGAAAATTTCTTAACTATTTAAAAAATTGTGAAAATGCCAAAGTGTTTATATGCCAAAAGTTGCTAAACATTGCTAAACCTATAAATGGTATTAGAGGCTTGGTTTTATAGGTTTTGGGTAATGCATGGGGCTGTAAAATAGCTATGATTTGGCTACAAACTAGCTACATTGGCTGTAAACTAGCTACCAAATTCAAGTGAGATGGGTGCCTAAGTTTGTGGGGTCACTATACATAGTAAGTGCTTTCCCCCATGGCCATTCCATTTACTATAAATAGTAACCTAGGCACACCTTCCACTCTGGAGATGAATCTTCCATGCTAAGCTCTCCACCATGCTTGTGGAAGTGGCTAGTCAACGTTGAAGTGTATGAAGTGTTGAAATTTAGCTATTGTAACTTCCACATTGGGGGATGTAATCTTCAACACTAGGGATGAAGACTCCACACTAGGGGGAAACTTCCATGCTAAGGGGGAAAGGTTTCCAAGCTATGCATGTGGTCTCCAAACTGAAGGAGAAAAGTTTCCAAAATTCCCACCCTTCCATGTTGGGGGTAGCTAAGATCTACTCCCTACATATGTTTCCAACATAGAAAAGTGTATACATCCCATAAAACCCATCAAATTTCCATTTTTGACATTCCAAAAGGTATTTTTAAACCTGCACAAGCTCAAATATAGATACTAGATGACATTTTTCACTTGGGAAATAAGGCTTTGATCACTTATGAGGCATTTTTTAGCCCCAAAAGTATAAAGTATGTGAAATTGTCCACTGTGGATTACAATCTTCACATTTACAATGAAGTTTTGCCTCAAGTTTCATGGGTTGAAAGCTACATGATGAAGATTAACCATAACATGCAAATTCTTTGTGGTGTTTCAAATTCAATCTTTCATGTTAGCTCTAGATCTACGGGCTCCATCATAATGGTCAAGTTTTACCTTCTTATCATGAAACTGGGTTAAGGATTTTCTAAGTGAATTTTACCAATTCTAATAACCTTCACTTTCTAGTTCTAATCTCTATATTTGTAATGGAATCTCAACACCTTAATGTCCAATAGATGGAAATTAGTCTTAATAATGATCCCTAGGTGGAAATTAGTCTTGGTATTAATCTTGAGGTTGAAATTAATCTTGATAATAATTCCTAGATGGGAATTGATTTTATTTATTATCCCTAGATGTATGTTGGTTTTGATTATGATCTTTAGATGGATATTAGTTTTGATTCGAAGGTTGGATGAAATGGTTAGTCAATTATTTAACAAAATCTATAAAAGATTTTATCTTTTCTTAAACTTCAGACAATTTTTCCTTTGAACTATGAGATAATTTTCTAATCTCTTTTGACATATCTTGCATACTATTCCTATATCTTTAGTTTTATTGATGGATCTTCTCCTACAAGCCTCTAATATCATTAATCTATTGCTCAAGAGCATCCATTTCATCATTGACATGGGGCTCTATCATATTCTAATGTACTCTTTTGGTTTTATACATTAATAGGTTGAAGAGATGGATCAAGGTTACTCTAATTTACTTTAACCCTTTAAAAACACTAAATCTAGAAATATTAAAAATGCAAGATATTTCAATTACTAGAAAACCTAGAAAAACTAGCAATCTTCAATTAAATTAAGAAGATTACAATTACAGTGGAATCACAACCCAAATTTCATTCAATCCTCATACAATCAATAGTATTGTAGAGCTTGAGGCTCTACAATCACTCAATGATTAACCTTAATATAAAGTTTAATTAATCTAGATCTTTCTACACACAAATATGAGAGAAAACACACATATAGAGAGTTATGGCCAAGATTATACATAGTTGACCACTGAGATGTACATCCTTTCCTGCAATCTCTTTATCCCAATTTTCTCATTTTTTCCTTTCTTCATCTATGCTCAACAAGTAACCTAGCCTCTATTTTTATCCCAAACATTGTGCTAAAAGTATTGTTTCTTCTAACTACACATCTCATAGGTACTTGGAATATCTCTATTTTTTTATTTTTGTTTTTATAGCTTATAGAAAAGGCATATCTCCAACTTTCTAAACCTACAAATTGACCATCTATAGGGATGAAAAGGGCTTATAAGAGGTGTTCCTACAGTTGCCCTTCCACCCCTCAAAAAGTGAACTCAAGTGAGTAAGGGAGTAAGGATATTAGTGATCCCTCACTCAACAAGTTTGGTCTCATGAATTTATACAACCTCATCAATAATTTGATCCTTCCAATGGATCAAGTACTCATGCCTCTTCACTCCATGAGTGTTAGAATCTTCTCTCTTCTTGAGTAAAATTACCTTATGCTCATGTGAAATCTTGGACTTGTTAGTAGTCCCCTTCAACTCATCAATGCTACCCTGTAAAGTTTCATCATCCACTAGTCCATGATAATGCATACGATATATAACATTAAAAATAAAACACATGCCAATCTTATTTGATAAGTCAATGTTAAAAGCATTATCACTAATTTTATCCTATATGATAAAAGGTCCATTTTCTTGGCTTTCATCTGTGATAAGCTAATACCTATCAATCTTTTCTTCTTTAGAGATATCCAAAAAAAATCACTAATATTAAATTTGATCGTCTTCTCTCTTTCATTCCTCTTAAGAACTCTTTCTTCAACCTTATTCTCAAGATTAGCCTTTACTTTAGCATGAATGTCCTTCATCCCATACACAAAATTAGGGCTCATCATATGTATGGTACGGTATACACCTTAATTAATCTTCTTCATTAAAGATCCTAACATCATCCATCATATTTGGGCTAAACCAATAATTAACCTCAAATCAACCTTTTCTAATAGCAACATGAAAACCATTATTATAAGAAAATTTAGCATGATACAACAAATGTTTCCACCTATTAGGCTATCCTTTACATAAACACCTCAAAATATTCAATAAATATTTATTAACTACTTAAATTTGGCCATAAAATTATGGATGATATGCAATAAAAAACTTTTAACTTTGTCTCTAAAAGTTTTCAAAGGAACATCTAAAAATGACTAGTGAACTTGGAGTCTCTATCACTACTAATATTCAAAGGAATCCCATACAACAACATTCTAGAAAAATAAATTTGTAGCATGACATGCATCACTTATCATTTTTTCATAAAAAAAATACCATCTTGGAGAATCTATCCACCACCACAAATATAGCATCATTTGCACCTTTTTTCTTGAGAATCCTACTCACAAAATTCATTGACATAATTTCCCATAGACCCATGGGAATTGGCAAAGATATATAGTGTTCCTTAATACCTTTACCTCGCTTGAATTTTTGACATGTCAAACACTCCTTCACAATTTTGGAGATTTCAAAGGCCATTCTGGGATAAAAATAGTGCCTACCCACAATCTCCAATGTTTTATCTTTGCCCATGTGACCTACCATGTCACCATAATTCTTTTTAACCAAAATTTTCCTTCTAAAATAATAATTGGGAATAGAAATCTTTCCATTCTTGAATAGAAGTTCATTTTTAATATGATAGTACCTCCATTGGTCTATCCTAAATAACAATGTTTCCTTAAGGATTCTTAAAAATTTTCCAAAATTATGATCGCATTCATATAAATTAGCAAAATCATTCATACCTTTCATATTATATACATTGAAATTCACTACATGCATCCTAGAGAATGCATCTGCTACCACATTAGCTTTCCTAATTTTATGCTTGAGTACAATAGTAAACTCCTAAAATTGTACCATCCACTTCATGAACTTGACATTCATCTTCTTTTGAGAATTAAGAAATTGAAGTGCTTTGTGATTATCATCCAAGTGAACTCTTTGGACAAGACGTAATGCCTTCAATGCTTAATTTATTGAAGATTAGCATATAATTGCTTTTCATATATGCTATATTTCTTCCTTAACTCATTCAAATTCTCTAAAATGAAAGCAACATGTCTACCTTCTTGTGAAAGTACCCCTTCAATGATAAGTCCACTTGCATCCACATTCACTTGAAAAAGCTTCTAGAAATATAGTATTGCAAGTATTGGCTCTCTAATTATTTTTTCCTTCACCAAGTCAACGATCCTTTAGGTCTTATCACCCCACCTAAAATCTTGATTCTTCTTAATCAAAGCAAACATAAGCCATGAAATAAGATTGAAGGTTTTCATGAACTAGTTGTAAAATCTTGTTAAACCAAAAGATGATCTTACCTTTCTCCCTCCCTCCCACCTTGAAAACATTTTTAGGAGCTAGCAAATCTATAATAGTCTTTACCTTGATAGCTTCCATTCTAATTTAACTTTTAGAAATCACATGCATTAATATGTGATCTCCCTCTTGAATAAATAACTCTTCATTATAATGAACACCAAATGTTCCTCCTCCAACTTAAACATCATCTTGAGGAGAAGAAGTTCTATGGTACTCAGGGGCCTGGTAGTGAGGTTGAAAAGCAATGTGACTAGTAGAGTCATGTGGAAAGATTGACTGCTGAACATAATACCCATATGGGTTAGGTTGATGGTAAGGGTACTATTGACGTGGTGGTGGCATTCCCCATGATTTTGGGTGTTGCCAACATTGATATTGTTTATTCGATTGTGGTGGACCTCCACTCGGATAATATGTCAATGGCTGGTGGAACTACCTTGGGTTACCTTGAGGGTAAGGTAACTTTCTAGGTGTTTGTCACCTATTTAATTGTGGGTTTAGTGTATACACCCTAGACTCTTGCAGATGTGGCACTACTGGGCAACATCCATTAGCATAGCCATATTGGCAAATCTCACATCCATCATCATTTTCCGTGTCCAAATCCACAACCTCTTTAATGATGGCAACTTTGTCCTTACCTTTGTTACATACATACTCAACTTCTTTCTTTTTCCTTCTCTCTTGGTCACCACTTTGTTCTCTAGACTGCTCTACTATTTTTAGAATAGTTTGGAATTTGTCATCTAGGAAGTTCCACATTTGATCTACCTTTTTCAATATTTCTGATGCAAATTTTTAAATGGGCAAAGTCTTTCTATTCACCATCTCTTCAAGTGGTGACTCTTCTTCATCTTCACAAAATCTAACTTCCTTCTTTTGAAGGGAAGGATCTCTATTGTACTCCTCTGCACTTTCTCTTTTCCTTAACTCACCTTCCTCCTTGGCAACTTGCTCCAACAATCTTTATATTTGGTGGGCTTTGAGCTTGGATAGCCTTCCTTGGGCAGAAGTCCCAAGGGTTCTTTGTGTTTCGTACCTAAGCCCATCCACTAGATGGTATAGTTGTTCCTTTTGTGAGTAACCATGGTTGGGGCAGCAATGTAATAAGGTATAATATCATCCCATGGTAGCATCCAAGGGTTTGTGTCCTCCTTGTTTCCATCCTTGGATTTGCTGACACAAGTTGGACACTTGGAAGTACATTTGATACTTGTTGTTGAATAGCTCTAACATGGTACTCCATCGACAAATGGATTCTAGTTCTAAGGATTGGTACCAGCTTTCTACTTCCTTGGTCAATGTCTATGGAAACAACTTTAGTTTTTTCCACTTTTTTTCTATATTTTGCAAGGCACATGCATCGTGAAATGCTTGTAAATGGTTTTGAGAATTAGCATTGTATCCCCCTTCAAATCATGGGATGTTATTCATATCTAGTCTTTTGATCCTACTATCCTTCTGGTTCCTTGTTGAAATCCTAATAGCCTCTGTTATATCTAAGATACTTTGAAAATTCCCTACTCTCCCTTCTTTCATGATGTATCTCTCTAGAATGCCCTTGTCCCCTTTCTCAACTATTTTGTCTATGATCTCTATTTCACTTACCATTGTCCTCATGGTATTTCCCTTTGTGATTGCGTTCAGATCCTGAAGGAGAGGGGGAAGGAGATGATGAAGGTGAAGAAGAAGGAGGACTAGCACCATGATGGCACTTGTAACTTTCTCTTTGATGATCACGGCCTCGGTCGTGATTATGATCAAAATGTCCATCATTGTCATGTGTTTGTGTTCCTTTTTTAGACCCTTTATGTTCGTTGGTGTCAGAACCTGGGTTATGAATAGTTGAGTGAAGATTCTGATACACAACTCCTTGATTGAAGTCAACGAGAGGAACACTCGTGAGAGCACAAAGAAGCATGCTTGGGATTAAGCAATCAGGACGTAACACTATGTTACCTTCTAAATTATACATTTGCAACTATTCATCCTAGTGGAGGATAAAGGTAAAGTCTAGTACATACTCATCAGGATGAGCATATATCAAGCAAAAATGTTGGGATACTAGTGGATTATCATGTGCACTCTACCTCCTAAAATTCATGGTGTCAGACCTAGGTAGTGAAGCACTCTCATAATAAGAAGGAGACATGATTGATTCTTCAGTGTGCAATACTCTTTTTCGATGATTGTAGGATAACTAACGCTAAGGGTTCGTTCCAATGATGGAAGGATTTCCTAAGTTCTAATTATCACACAAACAACAAAATCCCCAGCAATGACACCAATGATGAACAGCGAGGTACCCCTATGCCTAGCCATACGAATACAAGCATTCACATGCGATCTGGTTGAATTCCAAGGATTAAGTGCTGATGCACTTACACAAAACAAGGATGGGTTATGTGATCATTTCTTCCCAAGCTTACTTGTACAACACAATTGTATGATTAACTAAAATTGAGGTATATGATTTTTATGCTTTTTATATTTTATGTTCTTGGTGCTTAAAATGGGGAAATGAAATAATTGAATAACTAATTTTATTTAACTAATCAACTATTCTCTAACTAGTCCTAACACCAACATTTGTTCCCACTTGCCAAACACATCCTAAACTAGTGTAACACTACTGGGATTACCAAATGCTAGTTGTTACTAGGTTATCAAGTGTTTCACGTATGCTCGAAGTGGTCGTGCCAAGTGTGCTAATTCATTGATAATTAATAATTAATGCTTCAATAAAAATAACATTAATTAACTATTCAAAGCCTCAAATAATAGTAAATAACATGAAATGCAACAATTAAGCTATTCTAAATGTTGCAAGGTTTATCACAAAGTTCATCTTTATTTCTGGACATAAGGTGTGCTCAGGTACACAATGCTTGAATAAATATTTGTTCACTTTATGACTCCTACTACGGGCACTCAAAAATAATTCTAACTTTGGAAGGGAAAAACTGCAATAGTTCAACTAAGGGACTAAAAATTAATGTGAAACCAAGTGTCCCCTGTCTCTTATTTATAGGCAATGAGATAGGTTCTGACAATGCATGTCTGATATCTCTTCGGCATCTCCGATATCGTGTATCCGATATCGAGGGTCTGATATTGTGACTCATCAATCCTTATATTAAACTACATTATTAGACCATAAAATTTATAAGTTTGATATATTATGTTTATATTTTCATGATGAAGAAGATAAGCTATGCTTGTACCTTAATTTGTATGGTCATCATCAAAACACAAGTATGAGTTGAAATCCTCTTGTGTCAATGTTGTAGTTGGAAGATGGATTATCACTTTCTTACTTGGCTGCTTAGGTGGAGGTTGAATGGCAACTATGGAAGCTTTGATAGTGGGGCTAATGTAACATGATTCACTATGGCTTAGTCCTTGATAGAGTATTTGGCAATGTAGGATAGGTCAAACTCAATTAGTAGTATTTTCCATTTTTCCATGTGGTTGTTTTTATAAGAATTGATAGCAATAGATTGTAGAATATTGTCCTAATAGATCACATGACTTTTTACCCCCAATAAGTAGTGTCTCCATTTCTTAAGGGTAACAACAAGGCCTAAATAAAAATTTTTTGTATTCATATAACATGTTTGATAGTTGGAAAAGGGATGAAATATGTAGTAGATAGGAAGATCTATATCATTTTTGTGATGTTGGTAAACCATGGTTGTAATAGAATAATTAGAATTAGAGAGATAAAAGGAAAAAGGAAGGTCAAACTGAGGGAGCTAAAGGACTAAAAGCTTGGTAAGAACATGCTTGATTACAACAAAGACCCCTTAATACTTTCAATATTAATTAAAGTAGTTAATTTCGTAAGAAGAGAGAACATGGAAGAAATTGATCAGTTAGATTACATAAAAAATGATGCATGAATTAGAGTCTATCTTGTAAGATGCACATGTCTTTTAGGCACTTAAGGTGGTGGAAGGTTCATGATTGCCTTAACTTTGTTGGGGTCTACCATTATATCATTAGCTAAAACTAAGAATCCTAGCATTTTGCCTATTTCTACACCAAAGATACACTTATTGGGGTTAAGGCAAAGACTATACTCATTTCATTAAGCTAAGATTGTGCCTAGAGTAGTGAGATGATCAATAGCTATAATGGATTTGATAGTTAGATCATCCACATAATCATTAATAGTTCTAAACATCATGTCACTAAAGATGAAAGTTATGACCTCTTGGTATGTTTCTCTAGGATTTTTAAGTCCAAAAGACATCTGTGTAGTAAAATATTTCTCATGGGATCATAAAATGATAAAATGTTTACTCTTAGGAGTAATTTAAATTTCACTGTAACCTAAGAAGCTGATGGGACGCGATATCGCATGGGCCACGATATTGCGTACACGATATCACATACGCGATATTGCATCTTTCCCCTCGATATCACGGTCCATCGCCAATTCTATAAATAAGAGGTAACTCTCCCTTGTTTCTCCATCTAGATCTAGACCATAGCCAAAATCTTGTCATTTTTCCATTCCAGAGTTAGAATAATTTCCATGTGCCAGCAGTAGGAGTCCCAAAGTGAATAGATCTTTATTCGAGAAATTTTGTACCTATGCACACAATTTTTTACAGCAATAAAGATGAACTTTTGGATAAACCTTGCAGTGCATGGAATAAGCTAAATAGGACTTTAATTATTATTAATTGTTATGCTTGGTAATCCCAGTAACGAATAGCATTTGGTAATCCCAATAGCGTTGCATTAGTTCAAGGTGTGAAATAATAAGTGGGAATGGATACTGATGCTAGGTTTATTAAGGCTTAGTTAGTTAAAGTTAGTTACTTAGTCTCTTCGTCCTTTTCCCTCTTACCATAGGCGATAAAAACATAAAAGATATAAAAATCACATGCCTCAAGCTTACTTAACCATACAATCGTGAAAAATACAAGTAAGCTTGGGAGGACAACGATTGATTAACCTTAGGTGTTCCATAAGGCATGTAGGCACTTAGTCTATGAAGCTCGACCGGATCATGCGTGTAACACTCATATTCGTATGGTTGAGTGTAGGGGTACCTCGCCACTCATCATTGGCACCGTTGCTAGGGACTAAGTTGTTTGTGTGCTAAGTAGAGCATAGGAAATCATCCACATCATTGGGAAGCTTAAACAAACCCTTAGGGTTAATCAGATAAAACTTTAAACAACAGTCAATAGCACACTGAGTAAGATAGCAATGTCTTCTTCTTCTCATAAAAGCACTTCGCCACCTAGGGATCACACAAGAGACAATTGGCAACATAGCATACATAACCAAGAATCACTAGTTCCTCAACAGTATTGGGTGGTATATACTCATCCTGATGAATATATACCCAATTTTACTTTTATCCTCCATCAGGATGAACAACTGCATTGGTGAGATTTGCAAGGTAACATAGTGTTACCCCTAGATCATGCAGTCCCCAACATGCTCCTTCGTGCTCTTGCATAGATAGGCATGACAAAGCTATACGCTGAATACGCTGCATGTGATTATGACACAAGGGATTACCATCCCACAGTAGCACAACATTTAAGGGACTCATGGTAGGAGAGCCACCATACACTGTTGAAGGATAAAGGGGTCCCACACATCCTAAGAGAAATTGGAGATGGTGAACCAATTCTAACAAGTTCTCCATCAAATGATGTTTCCCCTCCTAATGATGGTGAGGAGGTGGGGTATCAGAACCTACACTCCATGATTCACAATCCTAGTTTTGATCCCCATGAACACCAAGTGTTCAATGAGGGAAAAAGCCACATGACAAGGACAGGCATTCGGATAGTCATCACGATCGGGGCCGTAACCACTGAAGATAAGGTAAGAAACATCATCATGGTGATGGTTCCCCTTATTCTTCACCTTCATCGCATCATTCACCCTCTTCTTCCACATTAGGATGTAGTCACAAAGAGCACAACCATGAGGATAATGGTAAGCAAGATGAGAGACCTCTATGAGAGAGTTGAGAGAGAGGACGAGGGCATTAGAGAGAATCAAGGCATGATAGAAGGGAAAGAAGGGAACAACGTAGGCATCATAGACTCCATGAGAGGAATGACAATGAAGAACTCCTACTAGCAACCCATAGTATGTTAGACATTACAGAGGCTATGAGAATACCTAGAAGGCACCAAAAAGATAGTCGAATCAAGAGACTAGACATTAATAATATCCCACAATTCGAAGGGGGATACAACATTGATCCGTAGAACCACTTATAGGAATTTCATGATGCCTATTCCTTGCAGAATATTGAAAATGAGTGGCAAAAGTTAAATTCATTCCCTAGGATACTCATAAAAGAAGTAGAAATTTGGTACTAGTCTTTAGAGCTGGAATCGATTAGAAGATGGAGTAAGATGCTAGAACTATTCAACGATAAATATCAAACGTACTCTAGAGTGTCCAACTTGCATAAGCAGATCCAAGGATGGAAGTAGGGTAATCATAAACCCTTGGATGTTGCCATGGGCCAATATTATGCATTGCTACATCATTGCCCGGGCCATGGCTATGCACAATGGGATCAACTCTACCACCTTGTAGATGGGCTAAGACACGAAACTAGGAGAACCCTTGGAACATATGCCCAAGGGAGATTATCTAAACTTAGGTTCCATGAAGTTCATAGATTGTTGGAGCAAGTAGCCAAGGAATAAGATGAACTACAGAAAAAAGAGAGCATGGAAGAGTATAACCGTGATCCTTCCCTCTGAAAGAAGGGAGTAAGATTCTATGTGGAAGAGGATAAGTGACCACTCGAAGATTTGGTGAATAGAAAAACCTTGCCACTTCAAAAGTTAACCACTGAAGTGTCAGATAAGGTAGATCAAATGTGGGACTCCTTAGATAGTAGATTCGAAACCATTTTAAAAATCGTAGAGGAGTCTAAGGAGCGAAGGAGTGAATATGATAAGAAAAAGAGGAGAGATTCAGACCATGCACATAACAAGGGTAAGGGAAAAATGACTATCACCAATGAGGTTTTGGATTCCAATACGGATGATGATGGTGGATGTGAAATATGCCAGTATGACCATCCTAAAGGATGTTTCCCAATAATCTCACATCTGCAAGGGTCTGAGGTGTATGCACTCAACCCAAGACTTAACAAATGATAGGCACTCCGAAGCTTACCTTATCCCCAAGGTAACCGAAGACAATTCTACCAACTGTTAACATGCTATCTAAGTGGAACTCTGCCACAACCTATCAAGCAACACTAGTAGTGGCAATACCCACAATCATGGGGGATGCCACGACCTAGGCAACAATACCCTTACTTGCAACCAAATCCATATGGCTATTACGTGCAGTAGCCGGCTTGTCCAAGTGACTTTCTGAGTCACATGACCCCATAATGGCACTACCAGGTTTGAGAGTATTTTAAGACTCCCTCTCCTAGAAGAGACACTCCACATGCATACCATCCTCCAAATCCATACGCATCTCTTACGCTGATAGTTCCACTACCACCTGCTCCAACGATGCAAGGGGAACTCCCCACTCAACCGCAACAACGTAATGCTATGAGAGCTGTAAACCTTCAACCCACTACTGGTTCTAACAATTGTACAAAGCTAAGACCTTTCTTTAGAACCAATAGTCCAAACAAGCTCTCAAAACCACAAGTGGTTGAGTCTATGACCACTCCTCCATTAAGAAAGGCTTTGGAGCTCCCTTCAAACCAACAACAAAGCTCAATGCACGTGGTTATGTTAACACATGTTGTCACTGACTGGATAAAGGTGGGCCACCTTCCCAGGAAACTCTCTAACCCTGAAAGTTCCTTAATCTACCTCCAAGTTGTTGGGAATGAACCACGTAAGGCTCTTCTTGACTCAGGTTCTAGAGTCAACTTAATATCATAAGAGATGTATAAAGCCTAAAACTTGCCTCCACTCAAGAAGAGCAATATTCAATTAGATATAGCTAACCAATCCATCACTATCCCTTTGGGACTGGTGGAGGACATTGTTACCACTGTGTGTGGTTGGTCATACCCAGCTGATTTCCTAGTGATAGAAGTTAACAATAACAAAGGGGATTTCCCAATTATAATGGGGAGGGCATGGCTAAGTATCATTAACACATGCCTAGGAATCCACGATCTTTCCTGTGAAATATTTAATGAAAACATTTATGGAAAGATCGAGAAGATGAAAGTTCCATGAATCACATATAGTGATACAGAGGGTGATGATGTACAGGAGTGTTCAACATCTCCTGTATGCAACCAATGTGCCCAAGAAACTCATATAAAAAGGTTCTTGTATGTAGCAACCACACAACAAGAAAACACCCAGTGGTTGATAGCTAATAAGGAGAGCAACTCACAAACATGTATGGAACTAATTGGGGGAACAACTCATGTCCACAATGAAAGCATAAATACATTGGAGTATGAGCATTGCCGACTTTCACCACTTAACCTAAAAACATCAATTGGGAGAAGTTGCACACTTCTAAAAATTCAAACAAATGCTCATTATTTCAAATCTCTCCTTTCCAATTCAGTCATGGGAGAGATGGCCGCCTATGCTAATCATTTGAGGCCCTCAATTATTTTAAGTTTTTGTTTCACATATTTTTATTTTACAATTTCTTTAACTTTTCTTGTTTTTGTTTTACAAAATCATTTACACTTTTTCATTTCTTTGTATGTGTGTGTATGTTATCCATTTTGTTAATTTTGTCATTTAATAAGTGCTCCAAAGATGGTATGAACTATTTTCCATTAATTTCTCATGTTTGATTTTTACCTTTAAGTTATGATGTTGATACTAAGGTATGGTTCTTTTGGTATAGCAGGCAATGAGTCCACATCATCCACGCATCCATAAATTTCTAGGGTATCTCTTGGCCTGGAACTATATAGTCCCTTTCTTCAAAATAATAAGAACTTTCAATGAATCGGTGACTGGGCATTTCCTAAACTGAGGAAGGACTCAAGGATTGAAAAGGGTGTAGCTTCAAGGGAACTTGATGCATTTGTGTTGGCCATTCTCTTGGGTGCTTGGATGTTTTCTTCTTGAGTTTTCTTACCATTTTGACATTACCCAATTATCAATAACCTAAGTAAATAAAAATAATAAGTCTTTTCATGGTGTCGTTCTCATGCAAAAACAAAAAAAAAAACAAAAAGAAACAATGAGAATTCAAAGCACACCCCTTAGACAAAATAATCATCTAGACTACAAGCACTGGTTATGGAACTACAATAAACATGTTCCCTCTAACTAAGGCCCTTCTTGCTTCCTACCTTCTCATCTTTTATTTTGTTGGAATGGTGGTGGCTCTTTGGTGAAGGCATTCTTGTTACTTCAGAATGATGGATTGGCCGAATGTATTAATGTGAAGTCACTGGATGTGGTTTGTTTAAGGCCAAAGTTGGAATGAGATTTACCAAGCCACATTAATCATTCAATACACAAGGGGTTGTACATCACCTTGTTCTTGAGACTCAATTCCATTCTCTTCTCTCCATCATTCTTCCCCCATTGTTCACCTCATTGCCAGTTGTATCATTAGTGTATATTTTGGTTGACGCATTGTTTTCTTTTTGGTAAATTCTTGTGGTTAATACTTTAACTCTTGTTTCAAATGACATTCCCAAAGCCTACAAACTCTTTGAATGTGGGTTTGTCAAGGCATTAAGGGCATGAGCCTGCTTTGGGAAGGACCCACTAGCATTCCTATTTGGTGCACTAGTTAAATTCTTTCCTTTAACATTGTTGTAATCAACTCTATTTTGTTCATTTCTATCTTGACATCCATTTCATCGATGTTACAGCTGTCTCTTTTTCTCCATCTTCCTTGTTCCTTTTCTTTTTCTCCATTCTCTCGCTACTAGAAGTTCGCTCTTAGTCATGGGGGTCCTAACCCAATTTTTTCAATTTTTTCCTAACCCCTACACCTTCAGTAGTCATCGTTAGTATATCTCCATATCCGTATCAACTATGTCACAACTCAACCAATGGACCTTACACTTAAGAAAGGTATCAATTGCATTATGATTCATTTACCCTTGCTAATATAAGACTGTGTTGTGTGTGTAGATGGCAATCATGCAACAACGAGTTGGATTTGGAGGGAACACTTGGAATGGATCAATGCTGAAGCAGTTATGCAAGGAGCAAGATCGATGGCGCGCTTCTAGATGGACAATGAAAGGAATAATCCTGGTGTTGGTAGCAACAGACTTCTTCTCTCTCTCTCTCTTTCTCTCTTAGCTGCCAAATAAGGCTTGATGTCAAATGTATAAAGTGTTCACTCTTGTTATCATGAACACCAGTTTTGTCATGTTTTGTAATGATGATCCATTCACATGTCATCCCATTCATCATTAGTTCCATTCAATTCAATAATCCCATACCTTCCCAATATTTTGTAAGGAACTCAAGGATGAGTTTTTATTCAATCATGGGGGTATGATGGGACGTGACATTGCATGGGCCACGATATTACATACATGATATCGTGTCTTTCCCCGCGATATCATAGTCCGCTGCTAGTTTTATAAATAAGAGGCAGCTCTCCCTTGTTTCTCCATCTAGATTTAGACCGTAGCCAAACTCTTGCCATTTTTCCATTCCAGAGTTAGAATAATTTCCATGTTCCCACAGTAGGAGTCCTAAAGTGAATGGATCTTTATTCGAGCAATTTTGTACCTAAGAACACAATTGTGTACAGCAATAAAGATGAACTTTTGGATAAACCTTGCAGTGCATGGACTAAGCTACATAGGACTTTAATTACTGTTAATTATTTAAATGCTTTCTTAAGGACTTAATCTCTCTCAACCCTCAACCCTCAACTCTCATAGTTAAGTGCATTTAGTATGATCACTTTGAGCATGTGTGTTACACTTGGTAATCCTAGTAACAAATAGCGTTTTGTAATCCTAGTAGCATTGCATTGGTTCAGGGTGTGAAATGGCAAGTGGGAATAGATACTGATGCTAGGTTAATTAAGGCTTAGTTAGTTAAAGTTAGTTACTTAGTCTCTTCACCCTTTTCCCTCTTACCATAGGTGATAAAAACATAAAAGATATAAAAATCACATGCCTCAAGCTTACTTAACCATACAACTATGACAAATACAAGTAAGCTTGGGAGGACAATGATTGATTAACCTTAGGTGTTCCATAAGGCATGTAGGCACTTAGTCTGTGAAGTTCAATCGGATCATGTGTGTAACGCTCGTATTCATATGGTTGAGTGTAGGGGTACCTCGCCACTCATCAGAAGCCATCCATAAAACTAAGTAAAGCATAACATATCCTTGTATCTATTAGTTGGTTAATGTTGGGAACTAGAAAATCATCCTTTAATGTTACTTTTTTGAGATCATGAAAATCAATACATATTATAATGACTCCATTTTCCTTAGGCAAAATGACCATGTTGGATACTTAGTTTAAGTAGTCTATGGAACATATAAAAATTGTGTTGTACAAATTTATGATCTTATCTTTAATGAATAAGGCTAAGTTAGGTTTGATTTTTTTGATTTTTTGTTTGACAGGCTTGAAACCCATCTTGAGAATGATGTTGTGTTTAACTAAAGTGGAATCTAAACAAGATATGTCTACATAGCCCTTAGCAAAGACAATGGAATTTTTTCTAAGTATTATAAGGATGGATTTTGTGATGTCATCAGAGAATTTTCCCTCAATTAAAGTGTCTTTTCTTCATTTCAATGGTTAGTAATAGCCAATTATACAAGAAGATTGTTAGTTAGGACTAGCTCATCATCCATGAAAGCAAGGTTAGCTTGGGAAATTAACTTCTCCTCAGTAATATCTAAGGCTATGATAATAGAATCTAAGGGATCTAAAGGGTCAAAGAAATATAAATCAATTAAGTCCTCATTAAGAGGCTTGGTGACTTAGCTATGGGGCCCATCAATGGTGAGGGATTCACATAGTCAATGAAGTATGATGGGGTCCATGACTTGCAAGCATGAAGGAAATGGATAGTTACATGGAGGAAGAATGAAAATGCTAGAGTTAGAAAAATTTCACAAGTGTGTTTATGAGCTAAGGTTTGCAAAAAGTTAGAAAAATTTACAAGTGACAAGAGGGGAAAAGCTAGAATTTTTTTTTTTTTTTTGTATTTTTAGATTTTTAAATCTACATTTTATAGTGATTGTAGGTTTGAAAGTATGAAGGGCCACATAGGCAAGCTAGGATGAATTTTGGGATGTTTTGGGATCATGGCTTGAGGGTAACACAGAATTCTGACAAGGTGACATAGATTCTACATCAGTGTCCCTTAGGAATGCATAGTCTTGCATTAGTGGAAGGTGGGGATCCTTAGGCTTACATTGGAAAAGTAAAAAAGTAAAAACTAAAGGAAAAAGAAAGTAAGGAGGATAAAATAAGAGGAAAAGAAGAAGTTAGACATTTTTCCACATTTTGTCTTTCAAGCTTAGAAGAAGAGAGCATTTTATCTTATTCCTCCAAGGTAAAGAGAAGATGGCTTTATGTGGGAGCTAGATAAAGAGTGTGTGGGTTGAGAAGATAGGTGGATTCCACTAGAAAACACATAGAGGTAAGGAGGTAGTTGGTGTTAAGGAGAGCTCCATAATTGTATGTCTAAGATAAGTAAACTTTATAGTTTCTATTTTGCTATTATTTTTCTGCTTCATATGTAGGAGTTATGAGGTCAAGGAGAGGTGCCTATTTACTATTTGAGTTAAAGGGGTTCATGATGATTTGTGTCACTAGTGGTCATGCTAGTGAAAATATTGGTAGTGGTTGGTGGGATGGGGTGAAAGAAAGAAGTAGGAAAGAATTTTAGATGAGGGTTTCAAGGTGAAGAATGTGAAGGGGAAGAGCTAATTGATACCATGGAGGGTAGATATGCCCCTAGGAAGGGCAATTCGAGGCCCATGGATGTTAGCCGTGGAGGAGGAAGATTATTCACAATGCTAAGAAGAAAAAATGAAGTGATTTGGATGTTGGAGCTTTGGCAATTTTCAGTTTTCCTTCAAAGGAGAATATAGGAGATAGGACATTCTTGAAGATGAGGGAATAAGTAAGGAAGAAGGTAAGAAAAGGAAGGAAGAAGGATATGGTAGGTAGAACATGTGTAAAGCACCAAGAGACACCAAGAAGAGGGACAAAAGGGGCATTGTCTTTATGTATTTATTTATTTTTTGTCTAGGAAAATTTATTGGTACAAGATCTAGAGGAGGAGAAGGTAAAAGAATTACCTCTATGTATTTTCTTTTGGTTAACAAAATTTATTGTTGCAGGGTTCATAGGAGAAAAATTTATTTCACCTAGGTGATGCACCACTAGCATGGACTAGTAAGCATGTACCTTATGTAACAATTGTCTATTCTAAAATTTTGTATAGAAGTGATGGACCTTTAGCATGCATAGTGTTGTGCATGCCATTGATTAAGGAATAGGTGCTAGCCAAAGCTTCTTCTTTTTTTTAACTTAAAAAACTTTTATCATTTTTTAAAAGAGATTGGTTACTAGGAAAAGGCTGGGCTATGTACCTAAGGTAGGAAAAACCAAAAACCTTTTTGACTACTAGGCACTAGAGAAAAGAATAGAAAACCATAAATTTGATTATGTACTAGGCAAGGTGAAAATAAAAAGTTATCTAAGTCTCAAGGAAGTGTAAAATTAGAATTTTTGTAAGTTCTAGAAAAGCAAAAGGAAACTAGAAATTTTACTAAGTGTTCAGGTAGAAATAAAAGGAAAACTATATAAATTTTTGAAGTGTTATAGTTGCTAGGAGAAAAAATCAATATTTAGTCTAAGTGATAGAAAAAGTAGTGGGTAAGCCAAAGATTCAAAAATTTTCTAAGTAATAAATACATGTGAAATAAAAATTGAAAATTGTCTAAGTATTGGGGAACTAAGGGACAAAAACTAGAAATGTGGCTAATTGTAGGGAATGGAAAAACAAAGCCAAAATTTGGCTAAGTATGGTGGAAATAGGCAGAGAAAACCAAAATTAAGCTAGGTTTATAAAGTAGATGAAATGAAATCAAGATTTATCTAAGTCTACAAAAGGAGGTAGGAAAATTTTCCTAAACATTGAGAAACTAAAAGTTAAAAATTTGACTAAGTATAAAGAGGTAGTGGATAGAAATTTAGCTAAGTATAGAAGACAAAAGATCTAAAATTTTACTAAGTGCTTTATGAGAAGAAATAAAACTTGAAATTAAGCATTGAAGTGAAAATTCTAAGTCAAGGGAGGGAAGTAGTGATTAGGTGCCTAAGAACAAAGGGGGGAAGTGTGGTCTAGTTGTTAAAAGGAATGGCAAGTGGAAAAATGGTTAAGTATGGGGCTAAGAAAAGGAAATAGAAAAATAAGTGTTTTGATTAGTGCTACCTAGGTAATGTATGTTGAGGCTTGTTGGAAAAGATTGGAGAGTTAAGATCATGTGACTATGTTACCTATTTCGATATTACAAATCAACTATTGTTCTTGTTTACGCATATGCATGTTTTCTCATCCTTGGAGTAATAATCCTTAAGTTTTTTCATGTTTTCAAGATTAGTGTTATGTATAGGCTTATGGTGATTGACCCTATGTATTTCTTTATGTATGATATGGCCCCACTATTATGGAGAAATCTAGGAGGATGAAAGCTCTCTCTATCATGAGTGATCAATCCTTATACCCCTTAAGAATGTGGGCTCATCTAAGGATGAGATCCATATCTATGTGCTTATATGAACTATCTTGTCTTTGCCTACAATATCGCATGCGCTTAAGAGAATTTATAATGGAGCTAGTTTAAGGATCTTGGGGTGTGTTATCCAGTACCAAAGTGATGTTGATATAATAGTGGATGAGATGGGTGGAGCATAGAATATCTAGCACAAGGATTTGGACCATTTGTAGAGGGATCACACTTACAAATGTTTCAATGTTGATACCACATTGTTGCTAGACCCTTGTCACATCTAGAATTTGTTTAGCCTTACTAGGACTCATATTGTAATTAGGTATGTTGAGATGAACTTTTAGTTCTATCTTGAAGTTTTCTAAGTTTCAAGTTTTTGCAAATGATTGATACTATTTTTTTATGTGATTTTATGCTTTGGTATGATTATAGGTTTGAGGATCTTGATTGTAAGAATTTCTACTTAAAGATATTAGAGGGAATGTTATGCGAGGTGGTTCTCAAAGAGAATTGACACCATGTAGTATTTGTTCATTTTTCTAATAAGATCAAGAAAGCTAGCAATGGTCATTGGTATGAGAGTCTTCTACAGGCTAATTTGATTCACATTCTTTATGAGAGATAAAATTTGGGCTTTGAGGAGGAGCGGCCTAGGGGATCTTGCATCTACTTGTTACCTACAATTGTTGATGTGTCATTAACTTTTCTAAGTCTCATATTTGATACTTAGTCCCATTTTACCCATATTTTACTTTTTAATTTGTGTTAAGATGTGTACTTTATATTTAATTGTTAATGTTTCTCTCTTAGAGAAAAAATTAAGATTTCCAATGTTATGTACATTCACCTTGGAAATGTAAAGGAGAGGAGCCTACAAGATAATGTACATAACACTTCTATAGGTCACACATGGCTAGTTAGTGGGGATGGGAGGAAGTATCTTCCTATTCTAGAACATGTAGGTCTTATTTCATTGTTCACAATGAGGTCCCCCAATATTTCTTCCATGGATGTGATTATGGTAGTGAAATGTTATTTTTTCCAAAACAATTGTTTGTGTTATAGGTTTAGGATAAAGAGGTAATTCTTGCCTTGGAACTAGAACTTACTATGGCATCCATTTGACTTTCTAAATGTTGGTCTAGTATTTAAGAAAAAAATGAAAAGCTATTAGTTGTTGATCAAGAGATGATTAATAAGTGGGCTCAATATGGTAACAAGTCTCATGACATTCTCAAATTTGAAAATCTTGATCTGGTGCATGTGTATGACCTATTCATCAAGAGAATATTTTGTGACAAGATTAGATAACATAGGGGTAACTCTTCCTTTGGTTTTCAATCATCTACAACATCACGATTCATGGCACTTGTTAGGATTGGGCTAATTACTTAGATAAGAAAATGTATAGTGAGTTAGTCAACATTAATCTTATGAATGGTAAAAGTTCTAGCAACTATATAAATGTTTTCTTCAATTATGGGATCTTACATTGTTGTATAGAGTTGTTAGCTTATGGTGACTGTGAGAAGGAGAAGGTCTTACATAAGGAATATTTTCCTCATCCTATGTGTCAGCATGTGATAAATGTTATGATGATTCTTCCTTCCATACTAGGTGATCCTATGAAGGTAGCATCATCACTATAGGAGGATGTTGTTTAGTCCTCCATTCCTAATAGCATGATATTATCTAGAAAATGTTTAATTTGTAAAAATTCAATGTAGAGGATGGAGGTGATTAGAGAGTGTATCTTGGGTAGACAAGATGAAGGACATGCAATTTAGAGGGTGAGAGTATTAGTTATTGAAGTAGTGAATACTTATGACTTAGCATAGGAGGAGCTAGAGGTAGAAGTGACCAAGGGAGAAAAATAATGTTTTATATTTTTGTTTTTTATGTTTGCTAATGTTTGTTATTTTTTCACAATCCTAAGATTTCATCCTATTAGCATTTAAGGGGTTCATTAGATGTCATGATGATTGCACATATCATTCAATAACATAAGCTATTAATCATGAAGGCTTTAAATAGCAAGATAAAAGAGAGGTACTCTACATGCAAGCATTGGGGTATGCTACATAGAAGAAACAAGTTTTTTTAAAAGAAGTGGGATTTGCTTCTCATAACAAATTAGTAAGGAGAGGATGAGTAGAAAAGTAAGAGATGTTTAGTGAAAAGATAGATGTAAGTGATGCCTAGGAAGCATTTGAAGAATGTAAAGATGAAAAGGAAGGAAAAGAAGATATATTGATAACCCTCATGTATAGGATTATAACCAATGAAAACACAAGGACGTGATTGTAATGCTGATTTTTGTAGACTATGATATCTAAGAAAAGGAAAACACTTGCAACCAACCAATGCATGAATTTGCTACCTATTTTCCCATTTTTGGGTCATTTTTTCCAATAAAATACAAGTGGAAATTGAATTTACAAGTCATAAAAAATAACATAATTGAGTAGATCATCATTAATACCTAAATGCCAAGGTATCTAATATGTCAATGATTTGATATATTTAGTAATGATTAAAAACTAAGAGGAAAAACTTAGCAATTCACTTTCTCAAAAAACTCATCACATATTAATCCGTTGAATATTATCATAGTTAACTCTTTGGAAATACCATCTTTTGCAATATGATGAATGTTTTAAGCATGCCAAATTTTAACCCTCAGTTAAAGATAGAGTTGCACTATCACCAAATAGGAATAAAAATGTTGAAGCTTGAGCTACACAAAGTTGCTATAGAGATTGAAAATAAAAGAAAGCAATGAAAAGAATTATTAGGAATTGAAGTTTATTTTTTTCAAGCAACCTATAGAATAAGGACAAACTATTTTCTCCCTATTAGTGGATGAAAATTTTAATATAATTTTTTAATTTTTGGTTGAAATTATATTTAAAGTTTTTACAACAACTAGTTTGAATCACCTAAGCAGAAATGGTAAGCCAATGGTTAATCAACTTGGCAAAAATTAGTTATGTAGTACCACTATATATAATATGTTGGTATCTACATTAGTGTTTTAATGTATTTTTATTAATTATCTGAAATTTAACCCATAAACTACTATAAAGTATGGATGAGAAGATAGGTAAACTTGATTGTAACATTTTTGTATAGTTTCTAAGGCAAAAGTTTGAATTAAATGTCCTGAAATAAATACTTAATGAGTAAGAGTGCCCATCAAATTCACACCTTATTACTTAATATACTAATAGAAGAGTAATCATGCCATGAATTAAAAAGATGAAAGTAAAAAGTATGGAGTGTTGAAGAAGTGAGATAATTATTAAGATAAATAGAAGTTAAAGATACATCAAGCCGATATTTTAAATGTACTTTATCATGTAGTATCATTGTGAGCTTTGTTTCTACAATATGTTTATGTTTTCTCTCTACAACCTCATTTTTTGTTTGGAAGAATTAAGACAAGATATTTTTCTTTGGACTCCACAACTAAAAAGATTGTGAATTTCATTTTGTGAGTTCTCCTTCTCCATCACATTGAAAAAATAGATTTTGGCATGGTATTGAGTATAAACAAAGCCTTAAAAATTTAAAAATAAAACACAAAAATCTAATGTTTGATTAAGAATATAGAAGCAAGTATAATGGATAAATCGTCTATAAAGATAACATAGTATTGGTACTTTTGAGAAGATAATATAGGAGTTGGTTGCCATATATCATAATAAAACATTTTTTAAAAAAATAGCAGAAATTTCATTATTTTGCAATTATTTGAGCTAAGATTATGTAGCAAACTTAAATGACCTAGTTGTTCTTGCTGTTAAATTGCTTTAGAAGCTCTTCCATTTTTTAATAGTAGCTAATGCTTATTGAATTCTGTTTTCCAATGTAAACAATATCTTGTCTTAGCCCTTGGCCAAACCATTTGAGTTTGAGGGTTGTTAACAATGAATGCAAAGATAAAATTCAATTATGCAGAAATTATCTTTAATAAGCTGATTAACAAACAGAAGGTTTTTCTTGATATTAATCTAATGCTTTATTAAAATGTAGTTAACCTTGAGACAAAGGCGTGTTATTAGATCCAATACCAGAAATAATTAATCAACTGCCATCAACAATATACATAGTGTATGGTGTAATTTTTTTCCAAGATACATGATCATTAACAATTTGTGATATTGCACTTATAACAACATAAAATGTTAGATCTCTTATTTCATGAATAGTCATTTCAACTAAAGCATAGGGTAATTCTTGTGCCCGGTAAAAGTAATCAAACAGATTTCAACAATGTAGAGCCATGTGTTTACATTTATGTCATTGGAATGAAAATAACCTATTTGACTTGGATTGTAGCTACTTCGTCTTTGAGCTTGAATATTGTGTTGTCCTCCAGGAGCAAATCCATAACCACCAGAATAGAATAAAATTGTTGAATAAATTTACCTTCTCCTATTACACAATTTCTTCTTCTTTTATCCACAAAAGCCCGGGTAAAATCAGGTTGCATTGAACATGTTTTATTCTCTGCTGCTTGTAGCTCTTATTCATGAGATTCAAGAGCAAGAACATATTGCTAGAATCTAGGATATAGAGGGTTTGAGAGCTCAGCAGGATTAACAGAATTGATACTTCTGAGCCCAAAACTCTTGACAAATAAAATACCTTATCTAAATTAAAGATGAGAAACAGGATGTTGATTACTATGAAATCATTCTAAATTGTTGCATATACTCTTCAATAAAAAATATGCTTTTATGTAAAGTTTGAAGCTGAATCTCCTTCTCCTTTGTTGCAGCCAAAAAAGGTTTCTTGTAATACTTTCTATACCCTTTACAGTTTTCACACCTAATGGCACAACTTCTTCCAAAATTGTGCTTAGAATCTAACTTATAAGAAGACCATCATTGTTCTGCCATACCTTAAATTCTGGATTTTAAACTTAATTTCCATTTTGATGAAGAGTCTTTGCTCCAGGCCTTCGATCTGTAAGATGATGGATTTGAGAGTTGTGAATCAAAGGCTGAATTTTTTATCACCACAGAAGCAAATATAACGAAGTTAGCTTCCCTGAAACTCAGCTTGCTATATGATGAAATGACTGATGAGACTACTTGTTTTCGTTGGCCATATTCATGAACAGGTGGATTTCACACATGCAACCATGCTTAATCTTGCTCTAATACCATGAAAAACTCAAAGGAATGAAGAATCTGCGTGCACTCCAGTGACAGTTTCAGGATATTTCATAAAATCACTTGAGTGACTGTTAACCCTTAATCGAAGTTAACTATTAATTTTGGTATCCTTATCGGTAACCTTATCACTGTGAGCAGCACCAACTTATGCAACCTTTGGCCTTCTGGTTTAGTTCAGTGAGGGTGCAGAGTTTCAAAATGCAATGTAACTAGGCCGAGTTGAAGAGTTAGTTCCCACAGAAGAGGCGAATCGTTTGCCACAATGGCTGCTGGTATTTTGAACTATAATCCGGAATGAACACAGCACACAGTGCCTATCCTAATTCTTAAGCATGGGTGATGTTGGGATCAACAATACGTTTTCCATGTTGACTGTCCCTGGAACTAAGGTTTGCACCGTCCAGATTTCCAACTCAGAGGACGAAAGCTTCTTGCAAATAATGGTCGCTTTATTATTGTTATGGTGTTAATACAGTTTCACTGGTCACAAGGACGTTAGTCATGCTCTCCAACACTAACCACCGTCTGCTGACAAGAAAGCATTAATAATAGAACAACGTAATTTACTAAAGCTTTTGAAGTCAAACTTGATGTTATTAGACCTACATTGTAAAATTAGAAGACTCTTACAAAATCACATATTTAATGTCTGGTGATTACTTTGAGGTAACAGTTTAATATTTGGAATTTGATTGTCTAAACATAAGCATTTTTAACGCAACATCAAGAAAATTAGAAGGAAGTATATCACCGATCAATATCATCACATTGTAATTAACAACAAACTTCATTGTAAGAAGTTCAGAATTGTGATCTATCCTGATAGAATTACTATTAGATGCTTATGGATGCATAAAGATTTGCACCTGGAACAAATTTGAGGTAAATAGCTTGGGGTTTTGGTAACTGCTAGGGGGCAGCACAGAGCAAAGGAACTGTATCATGGGGATATGCTGTAAAGGCATAGGAAGAACAGGATGCTAATGATGAAGAATGAGAGTAACCCAGCAGGAGGCTTTGAAAGAAAGAAGAACTACAGAGGATGGTAATGGCTCCTGGATATTCATACCGAAACTCATCACAGGATTGCTGCAAAAGTTGCCTGATGAGTGGCTCATTCAGAAGCCTTGTTTCAATCACAAAACGTTTCCTCTCCTCCCCCACATAAACAGGCAGATGCCCAGCAGGAACATCTCTTGGGACAACTTCATTCCTTCTGCTTCTGCTTACTGCCACCATTTTCCATCTTCTCAGCATCTGCTTCATTTGCACAATGCCTCTGATTTTCCTGCCTTCTGCTGCCATTTCTACAGGTCTTCCACAAAACTTCCAAACCTGTATAATGAACTTGACAGCTTCTGCAGCAGTGTGACAAGGCCCCTGTATCTATTTATGCAACAAGGAGCCTTAATAGCTTCAACAGAACTATAAAATTTGAAGGTAGCCTATAAAATTTAAAGGGAGCCTAGCTTTTGGGTATCTTATTTAATGTATTGGATACTCTCTTTCAAGGCAAGGCATGCCATAATTGCCATGAGAAGTTATCCTGTTTACTAGAGCATTGTTTTGGGAACCCTTGATAGACATTCTTTTCTCTTTCATTTTGTTACAAATAGGGAACAAGCGGTATCTCCAAAACTGGCTCTAATGTCCATGCTAACTTTTTCTAGAATTGTTGACTGTCCTTTGCTTCATTCTGCAGGATACTCGAGACGGGCGTGCCTAGGTTCTAATAGCTTGCTAATCATCCTGCCGGAGCTCTCCAATTTTGAAAATTGATTTAATTTTGGATCTCAAGGCATGCTTGCATAAAGGTTCATGGATTACTGGCAATGATGGTTGTCATTAAGTCCACTTTAACATTAATAATTACGTTCATGGTTTAAAATAAGGGAGAATATTCTGTCATATCCTGTCTGTGACATGTGAGCATTATGTGTTCTTTCAAATTACTTTGGATTGTTTATGCTTG
This sequence comes from Gnetum montanum, assembly GCA_015680685.1. Classification (NCBI taxonomy): domain Eukaryota; kingdom Viridiplantae; phylum Streptophyta; class Gnetopsida; order Gnetales; family Gnetaceae; genus Gnetum; species Gnetum montanum. The sequence goes on from MNCI01026654.1 coordinate 223,157, forward strand.
GTTTGTAAGCATGAACCAGAAAACCTCGGCGGCAAGAGAAGGAAAGGGTGTTTTAAGCGGCTTACCTGCATTCTGTTTTCCATTGATTTCAAAACAGGATAGGACCTGAATATGAATGCGATATCATCATTCCAAACCTAATCCATTGTTTCTAGCTCAAATAAAAAGTCATACGCGGTTACGTAAACTTAGTAATTGAACATAAAAGTATCAACAAGACTGTTAATTAACTTCCAGGGCAATTAAGGTATCCACTTAAATTTTGATAAGTCCAAAAGCTATGTCGACAGGCCTGCATACACAGAATCTTGTAAAATTTCGCTCATCGTATTCGCTGAAATAGGAATTTCGTTACGGAAATTCTCCATTCATCGCACAGCCCCTTGTGCCGTATAGGATGATTTTCACTAATTTTCTCTGGTATTATTCAGGACATTTACCATTGTATCTGAAGTGCTGACGACGGTACCTGCAGCTCAGGCTAACACATGCGAGCCAGAAACCAAGCTTCTATAAAGAATTGAATCTTTGCCTTGCCATCACAGGCACAATGCAACTCAATTTATAAGTATTCAAGGCTTCATGTGCAGAACGTATGCAGGTTGCAAATAATGAGGGGCAATAATAAGATGCAGAGGTAACAAACACGGTTTCAAAGGACAGTGATTGTTATTTGGTCTTCTCCACGTCATGGTTGCACATGAGGAAAGACCATGTGGAGTTTCAAATATGCATGATGTTGTTTTACAAGTATCAAGTTTCACTTCAAGTAGCGACTTAGTCATTATATCAACCCCATTCTTGTGGTATGGACTTTCTCAATACATAATAATTTTAATTCTAGATCATCTTTTATTAGATGATATTTTACATTAATGTATTTGGATTTGGAATAAAAAGTAGAGTTCTTTGTGAGTACATTAATGTATTTGGATTTGGAATAAAAAGTAGAGTTCTTTGTGAGATGGATGACACTTTGATTATCGTAGTCTAACACCAAATTGTTTTTGATAATGATCTAACTTTGATGTAAACATTTTAATCCATAACAACTCCTCAATGGCCTCAATTGTGGTGGTATATTGAACCTTAATGATAGATAAGGTGATGAGCGGCTAGGTACCCCTACGCCCAACCATACGAATCACGGGAGTTCACACACAACTCGGTCAAAATCCACAGATTGTAAGCACTTAACATACACCAGACTCTAACGAGTGAAACCTTGGGTTAGAACGGTCGTTGTCCTCCTAATCTCACTTGTGAAGTTTTGTCTACGATGGTTAAGTGAGACTAAGGCTAATGATTTTTATAACTTTTTACTTATCTTTTGGTGGCTAATTATCTTGGAAAGTAAGGCTAGAATATTAATTAATCTAAGATTATCTTAATCTAAATCTTAACTATTCCTAACATAAGTATCCAGTCCCATCTTCCAAGCACGTTCTGAGCATCTCCTAACACTTTTGGGTTACTAGACGTTAAGTGTCACAGGGTTTACCAAGTGTTTGAGTTACATTTGAGATGGTCGTACTTATGGCCTTTACAAACTACGAGTGAACGATAGCGAGTGAAATAATAGTAACATAAGCTTAAGTAATTAACAAGTAACTAATAAAGCATAAACATGTTAAACTATTGAATGCATAAAATAGCTAAGTCCAAATGCTGCAAGGAATGCTTGAATAGTTCGTCTTTATTGCCGTCACATCAATGGGCTCAGATACATCAACGCTCGAATAAAGAGCCGATCATTTTTCTTACACCTGCTACGGGCACTTGGAAAATATTCTATCTCTTGCAGGAACAAACTGCAAGGGCTTCGCTACAACTAACTAAAAATTTGCCTAAATGAGGCAGAAGGCCCTCTTATTTATAGGCTGAGATAGGCGGCTGCGTAAATGGGGCCACGTCAACGCAGGAAGGCTACGTCGACGGGCCTGCATCGACGCGGCCCCATATACGCAACCTAGTCAATGCATCGACTTAATGACACTTCATCATACCCCCACAACTAAGCAAAAACTCGTCCTTGAGTTACTTTACAATTTGGAAGGTATGGATTCTTATTTACAACACACATAACTTAAACACATACATGACACACACATGACACAACATGAATTTGACCAAGTGCCCGAGTTTTTTTTCTTCTCAAGTTACAAAACTGGCGGTGTTTAGAGAAAAAATTAAACACATCGCTGGTCTCGGAGCCTCTGCTGTGTAGGATGATGCAAGCAATTGCTAGAGAAGATCACACTGTCCCTGGGGGCGGTGGTTCTGACGGACCTTCTCCAACCTTTGGCCCATGCATTGGTGGCGGCACAAATGATAGTTACCCTGCAGCAACTACAACTTCTAGAGGCAGCCGGAAAGCCTCCAAGAGAGCCCTCATTTTTTCTTCTTTGCTTCTAGGATCGTTCACTGTCCAGGCAGGTTCTCCAATGTGTGCTAGAATGGGAACCTCCCAAGGGCATGGCAGCACTGAAAGGAGTTCTTTCAAGTTAACAAACCAAGCTACAAACTACTTGCGTTCAATGTTGAATGCTCGGATTGATGCCTGGAGCTGCTGGTAGTCATTCATTCTTTGGGCCAGGTCCTCCACCACTGTACGTTGTCCTTCAAAGCTTGTGCGGAGAACCTCGAGTTCCACGTTTGCCATTTTTAGCTTATGCTTTGTTGCTTTGTGCGCCTAGAACTCTCCCTCATATAGGGAATACGAGGCAACCACTTGTTTCTCCAATTCTGACTACGTTCTTCCAGCTATGAGCATAGCCAGGTTTGCATATCGAAGGTTGGCCAACTACATGTATTTTGTCATCTCCTCAATCTGCAGCTCTTTCAAGCAGATTTTAACTTTATTATAGGCATTCAACCCATCAAAGATAGATTGCCATACATTGCCTCCCTCTTAGAACTGCTGGAGCGCTTGGTTTATCTTGGCTTTGGCGACTTGAATGTGCTTCTTGTTTACCTCCTTCTGCAATCCCACTTGGTCCCTGTAATGATTTTTGACTTTCTCAAACTTCAGGGCCTCATTCTTCCAAGTGGCAATTTCAATTGCAAACTTCTATCATAATGCCCGAACCTCCTCCATTGACAGATTTCGATTTTCGTAAGCCAACCTCCTTATGTCAGCGTTCACCTTGGCTAGCTCTTCCTACTATTGGTGGATAAAATTTTTCATGTGTTCATTTTCTGCACCAACATTGCGCAGGCGATGAACCTCTATGGTCAGTTGCACGTTCTCCTGGCGAACCTTAGCCAAGCCCTTGTCTAAGCAATATGCTTGGGCATCTGCCAAGGACTTGTTGAAGATCGCCGTCTCTTGCACATCCTCGATGACCTAAATTTTAAGTTAAAGTTGTTGAAAAGCTTCATCCCTGGTGATTTCACAGTCGAGGATGGCTAGATTGGCAAGTTGAGCTCTTAATTGGGCTGCCTCTATTGCCAAGCACTAACAAGTGGCTTGAGCAGCATCAAGTTGCCCCTCCAAAATGAAGCTCTTGCCCCTGGCCGAGAGCAGCTCCAACTGGGTTATAGTAATGTTGTCTGGAAGGTTGAAGACATCTAGGAGCGGTTGCCCAGTTCCCACCAATCAGTCCAACAACTCTTCATGTTGGGTTGCACCAATCTTGCTACACGATGTTTCGGTAGACACGTGTACGTCTTGTAGTCCATGAATGTTTGGTATAGGTGTTGTTGGTGCATTGAGAGCCATAGCAATTGTGTCAGCAACCACTTCGGCCGTAACTTCCTGTCCCTGGTGCTGCATCACCAAGACCGTCGCCCCTTCATCATCTTCCAAGCGTACCAAGAAAGTAGCAGCATTCTTTGAAATTTTAGGAAATAATTGTTGGGTCGACACTGTTACCTCTCAAATGCTTGGATCTGTTCTGGTTGGAATTTGTGCTCAGGCGACAGAGAATACCGGCCCTGCCTTTTCAAGCAAGCTAACTGATTAAGCCACATGCTGCAGGCGGCTCATGGCAGGGCAATAGAATGAAGGGTCTTCTTCTTCACTAGTCCTGCTAGATTGCTCTTGCTGGCTCAAGAGAATTTTCCAAATCTTTCGGATGTGTTCTGCCATGGTTTGGGAGCCCAGCTGCATTGTTTGCATAGGTGGTGGAGGTGGTTGCTGCTCCTCCTCTGTCTGTGTGGCAGTAGGAGTTTTATCTTTTATCATTTCATGCCATGAGGCAATTAGGGCATGCAGGATTACATCATTGGAATATCGTGCTATCCCTGCCCATTTGTACAACTTTCAAATTAGGTAGGCAAAGGGGAGAGCTCATCTTCCACGTTCATTCTCAGTGAACCTCTTTTCAATCTCCAAAAACAACAGCTGTGAAAGACTCATTGGGAATTTCTCACTCAAGGCGGCACATGCATGAGCGAAGAAGGTTGTGATTTTACTAGGTCTTACTATTAGGTTCAGGTGGTAAGATGCGATCTTTGAGTACACTCTCTCCGCCATGGTTAGAGAGCTGAGTTCCTTGTGCTCTACCCCATAGAACTGTTTGGTCCATTCCACCTTTACCTCTGGATCGACTTGCTTTGGAATTTTCACCACATCTATCCCAATATCGGGCAGCCTCAGAGCCTGCACTATCGCCTCCAAAGAGTAAGAGACATAAATGTCTTTGATTCTTACTCTAGACCCTGGTTGCTAATTTGTCCAGAAGAGATAAGTTTCTCCTAAGTACCATTCACCATTGGTTGTGATGATTGGCCACATCAGAGAGTTCTGCAGTTGAAGCCTCACTTTTTCTGGCTCATTCTCGAGGAATGGTCCAAAATTTAGCTCTTGATGGACCATTCGTTGCATCTTGTGCAACGTGATATAATCAAGGCAAGCTTGGGTCAAGGTGACCTCAAGCCATGGTGCTATCCTAGGAGTCTCATCCCTGAGTGATTGCTCACCAAGAATCTCCTCTTCAGGAATCTGATGAACAGATTCCATGTCAGGCCTTTCGCGGAGGGGCCTAGTTGCATGAGAGCCCTCCGCATGCTCT
>MNCI01026654.1:228314-239093 GCA_015680685.1 Gnetum montanum
CCCCCACGACTAAGAGCATACCTCCGGCTTCGTAAAAAGGGGAAGGATTGGTGGATGCAGACATGCAATGGAATGTAGGAGCATTAGGAAGGGTGAGGCAGAAAAAATGGCAAAAACTCCCCTCAATTTGGACTCCAAATGATGAAAATTGCAAAGCGCAGCAGGTGTATATATAGGGGTTGGGTGCTGTGTCGACGGTGCCACGTATACGTAGGCACTGTGTATACGGGGCCCTGTATACGCAGTGCTATACACCCGTAGACCAACATTGACCAACCCGGAAAAAACCTAAAACGATGAATTTGAAAAGCCAAATTGGTACGATTGAATTGCATGAGAGGCCCGATCATGGCTAAGGACATGAGGAAGGTAATTGAGTGCAAAAAAGTGACAAAAAATTGGAGAACGGGATGCAAAAACAACTCCACAAGGAAGAAATCGAACGATGGGACACGTAAAAAAAACTCAACCAAGAAATCCAAAGGATGGGAGACTGAACAAGAGGGACCAAGAATATGCAGGTGGGTCCTCCCCATAGCAGGTAGTAGCCTTCGTAGCCCTTGCATACCCTCAACACTAGGGTCCATGGACTTGGGTGCAAAGAAGTGGCATTGGCCAGGTAAGATTCCAATCCAAGAGATCCCGCCAAGACATGAGAAATCCAAAGAGACCACGAAAAACTTTCAAAAAAAAATATGGGCAGTGAGGTGAGTTATGGAGAGAAAAGGATGTAGAGAGAGACAACGGGATGGAAATTCCAATCATTGGTCACATAAAACCCCATGTGCGATGGTGTTTAAGTGACTCAATAGAACCTTTCCTAAGGTCAAACCCAAAGCCATCTGTAGCCAGTGACATCGCAGCAACAGACGAAGCTCTGGCCATCCCCCAAGGAAGCAAGAATGACCCCACAGAGAACCACCACTCCAACAACGTGAGAGGAAGGAAGTGAAATGGGACAAAGCTAGAGGGGGTCCCATAACTTGTGCTTGTGGCCCAGGAGAGGCGGTCTAAGGGGTGTGCTTTGAATTCCCACCAAGTTATTATTTTTATTTGTGTTTTTTTTTCTTGGCAGGATGAACCACACCATGCAAAGACCCATGCATGTTCACATGCATTCAACCAAGGGGTGTGCTTTGAATCCTCATAGTTATTTCCCTCTTTTTTTTGAATTTTTTAATGAGGACCACATCATGCAAGGTCGAACTACCTAGAAGCTTCCTTGAAGATAAGGACGTGAAGTGGTAGGGAACCTGTAAGGGCATACCAACAACCCAGGGGACAGAACAGAGTGATGAATACTACATTCCCTTTGAAGTCACACTTGATTCAAACCATTGGGTCATCCTTGGGTCAGGGAACTACATCGGTCACACATTAATTAAAATGTTTTTAAGTGAATGGGTTGCATGCTTCCAACAGAAGGAAAACCATGGAGTGGTTGAATGGGTGGATGACATGGACTCACTGCCGATTTTATGAGCTGAAAATAGATGTAAAATCTAAGGACAACCATGCAATAGGTGGAAGCTAGAGAACAAGGAAGACTATTACAGTACCCATCGTAATGAAAACTGACCATGCCAGACACCTGAAGACAATACGATGACGTATTAGCAATTATGCGAAAAAAAATGAAACAGACATAAGGAAATGAAAAATAATTAAAGAAAAGGAAAAAAATGTTCAAAGAATGTGCAAACGTATGAAAAATGGTGAAAAAAAAGTGTAAAAAAAAATAGTGGAAAAAAAAGTGTAATAAAAAAATTACAAAATGGTAAGGGGTGTAGTGAAATGGATCAGCTGGGATGACGGTCTCCCCCACGACTGGGTGGAAAAGAGAAGACACAAAAAATGGAATGTGGTCGACTGGATGATGACAAGGTGGTGGCACTGGTTGAGTGGAGTTCACATTAAGGTTTTAGTTGTTGGTAGTTGACTAACTGTGTTCTGGTGGGGTCCTCAGGTTTGTGGATAAGCAAGGCCCTAGACGGGAAGGTTTCGGAGACAATGTAAGATCCCTCTCACAGTGTTTGAAACTTGGTCGGTTGAGATATGTGTGAGGGATTCCAATACAACACCTTGTCTCCACATCTAAATGTGACCTTCCAAATCCTAAGATCGTGTCGTTTCTTATTGTAGGCCTTGCGGATTTCATTTGAAGATAAGGCCACTAATCGGTTCTTATCTAGCACACTTAAATTGATTATTCATTCATGTTGTGCTAGCGGGAGGTCAAGGCCTAAGTCACTGGCAGTGGATAGTGTATGGAGTTCAGCTTGAATTGGAAGTGTTGGTAACTTCCCATACACTAACTCATAGGGAGAGTACCTTATAGGAAATTTCCAAGTGGAGCGATAGGCCTAGAGGGCATCATTGAGTTTGGTACTCCAATCCCTCCTGTATTTGCTAATGGTTTAGGTAAGGATCTTGGTGATCTCCCTATTTGTAACTTTTGCTTGCCCTTTGGCTTGGGGCTGATAGGGTGTTGTAAATTTATGTGTTACCCCTAAGCGTTGCATGTGACACCCGTGAAGTGAGTCCCATTGTCAGAAATAAATGCACATGGTACTCCAAACCTGGTAACGATTTGTTGCTAGACAAATCGTGTGGCGGTGTTGGAAGAACAGTTGACGATGGCTGCCACTTCTGCCCACATTATATAGCAGTCCACAGCTATGATGATGTATGCCTTTCCATTTGACAAGAGGGTGATGGGCCCCATGAAGTCGATACCCCAGATGTTGAAGGGCTCCAGTGATTGAATCCACTATTGAGGTCCCTCCATCCGTGCTGACATCCCACCATTTTTTTGGCAGCGTTTGCAAGAGTAGGTGAACCATTGTGTGTCCCTAAAAAGTGTAGGCTAGTAATACCTTGCAAGCAGGATTTTAATGGTCATGTGACATCCAGCATAATGGCCCCCACAAGGGCCCTCATGAGCATCTTGGAGGATGCGCAGTGTATCGTCATCAGGGACACACCATCGAACCAGGCCATCTACACACACCTTATAAAGATGGTCATTGATTTCCATGAAATGCTTGGCCTTATGGAGAAATTGTTATTTCTACCAATGGTTCCACTCCTTAGGCAGCTCCTAGGTTGTGAGGTAGGTGAGGATGCGGTTGAACCAAGGGGATTCCTTGGGTACTTGAGAATCAACTGCGCTTGTGAAGAGGAGTTCATCTGGAAACTAGTCGAATAAGGGCTTCTCCTCTTCTGTGTCATCCCATCGCAACCAAGACAAGTGGTCAACAATCACATTCTCGGTCCCCTTTTGATCTACCATGGTAAGATCAAACTCCTGAAGAATCACCAACCACTAGATTATGTGAGGGCTCACCATTGGTTTATTCATCAGGAACCAGATAACACTTTGGTCCATGTGCACAAACACCTCGTATCTGAGCACATAGTGCCGAAATTTGTCCAAGGAGAACACCACCACCATCAACTCCTTCTCGGTGCTGATGCAGTTCAGCTGAGCACCCACAATTCTAGGACTTGCATAGTGGATATAATATGGAAGTTTCTGATCATCACATTGTGTAAGCACAGCTCCCAAGGCATAGTTGGAGGCATCCATCCTAATATGAAAGGATCTAGACCAATCAGGTGCCTGTAGAACTAGAGCTTCTACGAGTTTCTACTTTAGCTCTTGGAATGCAGACTTGCATTCCTTGGTCCAGATGAATGGAGCGTCCTTCTTTGTAAGTTCTACCAATGGCCTAGCAATCTTCAAGAAGTGTTCAATGAAATGCTGGTAGTAACCAGTGTGTCCAAGGAATGATCAAACATATTTGATGGTACTTGGTTGGTAGGTGATTCCTTGGATGACCCTGATCTTTTCAAGTTCTACGTTGATCCTTGTTTGTGAGATGCGATGCCCCAGCATAATGCCCTCTTGGACCATCAAATGGATCTTTTGTCAATTAAGCCACAGATTTGTGTCTACACACCTTTTCAGAACCTACTCCAGATGGTCCAAGGCTTGCTTGAATGTGGCCCCATAGGTGGAGAAGTCATCCATGAAGACTTCTACCCCATTGCCAATTTTTTGCTAGAAGATGCTTAGGACAAGGCGTTGGAATGTAGTAGGCACATTGCACAAGCTAAAGGGCATACTCTTATATGCGAAATTTCCCAATGGACTTGTGAATGTTTTTTTGGCCTAGTCCTCTAGTGCTATTTGGATTTGGTTATAACCACTATAACCATCCAAAAAGCTATAGTAATGATGTCCTACAATGGTATCCAACACCTAGTCCTCAAATGGAAGTGGGAAGTGGTCCTTGAAGGTCGTCATATTGAGCAATCGAAAATCAATAAAGATCCTCCACTTGCCATCTTTCTTGGGTACAATAACGAGTGGGCTAACCCATTTGCTATTAGTGACAAAATAGATGAATCCCACCTTTAGCAATTGCTCGATTTCATTTTTTACGATCTACTTTAGTTTGGGATTCAACCATCTTTGTGGCTGTTGTCTTGGCTTCATGGAAGGGTCAAGATAGATCTAATGTTGGAAGACCCTGGGATCAACTCCAATCAACTCAGGATATGACCATGCAAATGCAACAACCCATTTGTTTACCACCTTCAGCAATTTCTTATTTTATTCAGGAGCAAGGGTGGCATTGATAATTACCAGCTTGCCATTTTGCAAGAATGCATATTCCAAGTGAGCTGGTAAAGACTTTAGCTCCAGGGGCTCTTGTTTGAAGCTCTCAGGGATTTGTAGCTCCCCCAGTCATCTTGGTCATCAATAGTAAAGACCTACTGATGAACCTCGTCCATGCTTTTAATGTAGGCTTACACTAGCCCCTTAGATGGTTCCATGCACAATGTGTTGCTAGTAGAATTAGTTGTGAGCCACTAGGTGTCCTCTTGGTTAGTGGCTGTTGCGTACAGGCACTATTGAACAAGTGATTCCTTGGTACACTGACTACATGCTTGAATGGATATCCACTTAGCGGATCATAACTGTTGCACACAGTTGCACCCTAAGTCACTGTACGTGATGCATGGAACGTGCTGCTTCTTGATCTTCCCAAAAGGATTTTCCTTTGAAATTTCTAGGAATAGATCTTAGAGTCCTAGTCGTGCATCCACCATGCTTAGCCAAGCTCTTCCCATGATGATTGGGAAGTTCCCCTTGCAATTCTCTACACGGATGACTAGGAAATCAATAGGATAGGACCACCCACAAATGGTGGTCAGAATGTCCTCCACCAATCCCAAGGGAATGGTGATGGACTGGTCTACTAACTTAAGCTGTATGTTGCTCTTCTTTAGTGGGGCAAGTTCTAGTTCTTGTACATATCATGAGAGATCAAATTGACCCCTAACCCAAAGTCTAGAAGAGCTTTTCATGGCTCATTCCCTGCCACCTAAAGATAGATGAGGGGGCTTCCCAAATCAGTCAATTTACAAGGAAGATGACCTACTTTGATCCAATCGGTCATGGCATGTGTGAGCATGGCTATCTAGACATTGAAGTGTGGTTGGCTTGAGGTCTGCTTGGGCGGTATGATGGTGGAGTCATTGGTAGGTTTGGAGGCACTAGCCATAGGTGTAGGTGAGGGTGTGTTCAGATTACTAGGTTGAAAGAAAGGATGTTTTCATGGCTTGGATTCTGGTCCACTCGTTCGAGGTGCCGATTGTAAGTTAACAGCCCTCGTAGCATTTTGTTGTTGTGGCTATGATGGTATTTCTTCCTGCATCGATGGAGAAGATGGCAATTGAGTGGAATGTTGTGGAGGAGTGGCAAAAGAAGGTGATGGGGGATAGAAGATATGTGGTTTTTCCCCCTGGGTGATGGAGATGGATGTCAAAAATATTCAGGGGGTGGTAATAACTTGGAAAGGCCACATGACTGGAAGAGTCTCTTGGAGAGACTAGTTGCTGAACATAGTACCCATAAGGATTTGGCTATTTATAAGGGTACTGCTGCCTTGGAGGTGGCATCCCCCACGCTTGTGGTTGCTACCATTGTTGGAAGTATTCATACAGTTGCGGTGGCACTCCAGTTGGATAATATTCATGCTGCTGCTGGTGGAACCGCCTAGAATTGCCTTGTGGATAAGGCTACCTTCGGGGTGTTTGCCATTGCGCCAAATAAGGGTTCAAGGCATACACCCCAGACTCTTGAAGATGTGACACCACAAGACAACATCCCTTTGGATGTTCATATTGGCATATGCCACATTCATCATCCTCCTCAGTGTTAGAGTCTACAACCTTCTCTGCTACAACAACTTTGCCCTTACCCTTATGTTGGGCATGCTTGACTTCCTTCTTCCTACGTCGATCGTGATCATTATTTTGTTCTCTAGACTCTTCTGTGATTTTCAACATGTTTTGGACTCTTTTTTCCAGAGAGTTCCACATCTTATCCACCTTTTCCAATATTTCAGATGCGAACTTTTGTAACGGCAAAGTTTTTCAATTTACCGTTGCTTCCAGTGGTGATTCATCCTCCTCATCACAAAATCGGACCTCCCTTTTTCTATGGGAAGGGTCCTAGTCGAATTCTTCTACACTCTTCTTTTTTCTAAGTTCTCCTTCCTCCTTGGCCACCTATTCAATGAGGCGCTGCAATTGATGGACCCTTATCTCCGACAGTCTTCCCTGGGTGTACATGCCAAGGGTCTTTCACATTTCAAAATGGAGTCCATCAATGATGTGGTGAAGTTGTGCTTGTTGAGAATAACAATGACTAGGGCACCGATGCAACAATGAGTAGTACCTGCTCATGGTGGCATCCAAGGATTCATGATTTTCTTATTTCTAGCCTTGGATCTGCCATCTCAGATTTTCCACTCTAGAGCACGTTTGATATTTATCATTGAAAATTTCAAGCATCGTAATCCATCTTCTGATCAATTCTGGCACCAAGGACTGGTACCAACTTTTAGCTTCTTTGATGAGTGTGCGAGGGAACAGCTTCAAACTTTTCCAATCATTGTCAATGTTTTGTAGGATGCAAGCATCATGGAATGCCTGCAGGTGGATCTGCGGATCACAGTTGTATCCCTGTTCAAATTTAGGGATGTTGTTCATATCAAAACGCTTGATCCGACTATCCTTTATGTGCATACTAGGGATTTGGACTACCTCCACAATGTAGATCATGCTTTAAGTAGCCAAAAATGACTCATCTAAATCATAGTCCTACTGAGGACCATGATGTCTGTGATGATTTTGGCTACCCCGTCTTTCATGCTGGTGAGTATCACGCGATTGGTCACGTGCTTCCTCATGTTGCCCCTTCTGACCCTTTTTACGATCATCCTTTCACCCCTTCCTACCCCAATTATGTTCATAACCTGAGTTGGATGAAGGTGTAGGCGAGTGAGAGCACGGAGAAGAAGGAGATGTATCGCCACCTTCCCGGTGTTGATCTCCCCCTCTACCCTAATGACAACCCCGATCATCCCATCCATCATTGTTATGTGATCCTCCATCCCCTTGAGGATCTTGGTCACTGAGAGGCTTATTCTAAATGATGGACTGGAGGATCTATTGCCCCAAGGGAAGTTTAGTTGAATGGGTATCATGAAAGACGAGATCCCCATCATCTTGCAGCCCTTGCAAAAATAAGGGATTACTGAATTGTTTCCCCTTCTGCTGTTCATATCTATCCACCTACTGCTAGTCTCTTGCTCATTCAGCCATAGTGGAATGATAGTACCAGTAGTCATGGTCCTCCATGACATACTCTGATCCATGGTCCTAGATGCCTAGTCTGCCCAGATTGTGATATAGCATCGCAGGAGCCAATCGGTCGGGTGGTAGCACGATGCTTCCCTCCATTTCCCACCATTGTAGATGCTCATCCTAATGTAGTATGAATGTGAAGGGACATATTCATCGAGGTGCTTGTATACCACCCAACATTCTTGTGGCACTGGTGGTTCGAATACCTCTCTCCTGTGAGAAGACATGTTGGACATTACATGGTCCACATAATTGATGTACCTTAATATTTACTTTTAATCCACCTAGCATGCTTAAATTTTTCTATCCTAGGTCCATCCCAACAACTTGAATGATAATTTCACTAAGGTTAGATGACACATGTAAGACTAACAGTCCTCGGCAACGGCACCAATGATGAGCGACTAGGTACCCCTACACCCAACCATACAAATCATGAGCATTCACACGCGACTCGGTCGAAATCCACAAACTGTAAGCACTTAACATACACCAGACTCTAACTAGTGAAACCTTGGGTTAAAACAGTCATTGTCCTCCTAATCTCACTTGTGAAGTTCTATTTACGATGGTTAAGTGAGACTAAGGCTAATGATTTTTATAACTTTTTACTTATGTTTTGGTGGCTAATTATCTTGGAAAGTAAGACTAGAATATTAATTAATCTATGATTATCTTAATATAAATCTTAACTATTCCTAACATAAGTATCCGATCCCATCTTTCGAGCACATTCTGAGCATCTCCTAACACTTCTGGGTTACTAGATGTTAAGCGTCACGGGGTTTACCAAGTGTTTGAGTTACGTTCGAGATGGTCATACTTATGGCCTTTACGAACTATAAGTGAATGATAGCGATTGAAATAATAGTAATAGAAGCTTAAGTAATTAACAAGTAACTAATAAAGCATAAACATGTTAAACTATTGAATGCATAAAATAGCTAAGTCCAAATGCTGCAAGGAATGCTTGAATAGTTCATCTTTATTGTTGTCACATCAATGGGCTCAATACATCAATGCTCGAATAAAGAGCCAATCACTTTTCTTACACCTGCTACGGGCACTTGGAAAATATTCTATCTCTTGTGGAAAAAAACTACAAGAGCTTCACTATAATTAATTGAAAAGGTGCCTAAATGAGGCGGAAGGCCCTCTTATTTATAGGCCAAGATAGGCGGCTGCGTAAATGGGGCCATGTCAATCCAGGAAGGCTACGTCGATGGGCCGGTGTAGACGTAGTTGCATATACGCAACCTAATCGACACATCAACTTAATGACACTTCATCATAAGGCAATTATACTTTTTGCAGTTTTGATTACCATAACAATGAGGTGTTAGTTTAGTGGTAAGATTCTTGGTTTGAAAGTTCTAAGTCATGAGTTCGACTGTGATAGCCTAATTGTTGAAATGTCAAGAGAAGAAATTATTCAAGTATTTGTAGTACCTATAGAAAAAACCTTAGCAAGATCTATAACATTTGCAGAAGAAATTGTACTAGCATTTACAGTAGGTTGTTGCTAACATGTTTACATTGCCTTCTTTCACAACATAAAAATACATGAATAAAACATGTGACTCTCTTGATAACAATAGTGATATGACTTTAGAGGATTGTAATAAATAATGTTATGTGCATAATCAATTTTTCTTGCACCCAAAATAATTTCTCGATTAAGCAAATCAAAATCCACTTCAATAATATATTGATTTCTATGAAAACCACTAACTACAACAAGGGTTTCAAAATACTTGATTGGCCCAATACAAGAGAAAATATTCCTTTCAACTTTTTAAAAAATAAATATAATATTCCACAATTTAACAAAATAAGAAACTTTTTAAAATTTAGAAGATGTTAGATTAAAATAGGGAGTCCACTTTTGAATAATCAATAAAGCATGATGATGATTAAAAACACCAATATCAAGGGCCTCAGAAACCATTGTTGAATCAACAAATTCTACTAGCAAAAATGAGTTTGAAAAATAACAAGCATGGATAGCATCCAAATCTTGATCTTTTGAAACCAAATAAAAATAATTGAAAAAACTTGATGAACATGGTAAATAATCTAGCATTTACATGAAAACAAGCCTTTCAAAACTTTTCAGAGTAATAGATTCATATAAATCATTAGGTAATTCATAGAAAGGTAAAGAAGTAGTGGTTCTGCTTGAAGTATCACCTATTGAATTTTGCAACATTGCATGTAATATCAATGTTAGACCCTTTGCTACCTTAGATTAATACTTAATTTAGATTTTCAAAGATCAACACCACTAGCCAAATCTAAATTTGTATAAAGGATATGTTTTTCATGATCAACACATGGATATAACTTGAAATTGAAGTATCTTTAAGATACCTAAGAATCCATTTCATTGCTTCTTACTATTCTCTACCAAGATTAGCAACGAATTGACTAATAACTCCAATAGCATGAGAAATATCTAGTCTTATACATATCATACTATATTTCAAGCTACCTATGGTTAATGCAAAGGATATGTTCTTCATTTTTTCTTTTTCTTTCTTGCTTGTAGGATATTATTTGGAATTGAGCTTCAAATTACTTGCAACTAAAAAGCACACTAATTTTTCCTTTCTCATGTTGAATCTTTCCAACACTTTTCAATATACCTCTCTTGAGATGACTAAAGCTTTCCTTTTTTCTTGTATAAGAAAATCTTCATACTAAGTATTTTCTTTGTTGATATAAGATCCTTCATTACAGATGTCTTACTCTAATTTCTTTTTTAGCTTGTCTATTTTCTGAGCATCATGGCCAACTATCAAAATATCATTTACATTAAAAAAAAGAATGCTAAAATCACCGTCAAATAAATTTTTCACATAAACACAATGAGTAGAAGTAGTTCTTTGGTATTAATGCTTCCCCGCAAAGGAATTAAATTTCTTGTATCACTGTTGTGGTACTCACTTGAGAGCATATAAACACTTTTTCAATTTCCATATAATATTTTTTCATTTTCTTAACTTAACATCTTTCCTATTCTTTCATATATATTTTTTCTTCCAAGCCATCATGAGG
>MNCI01026654.1:262369-311994 GCA_015680685.1 Gnetum montanum
CCATAATGGGGTTACACCTCTAATAAATTATAAGCTTCTTGAGCTTGATTTTCATGTTTTTTATGGTACTAAAAATTGAAACAAGATTGAAACAAGATAAAAAATCAATGAAATAAGATGATGAAAAAGAATTATAAAACTAAAAATAACCCTTGATTATGTAAGAAAGCTTCAAACCATTATAATTTCATTGTTTCATTCACATCCTCCACATTCTTCAATGGAAAGAGATCCCAATAGATCAATATATAAGGATTTAGTAGCTTTAAAAGCACACTTAAACAAAACTTGATTGTAAAGCTCTATCTAATTGCCTAGCATATTACAAGAAAAAAAGACCTATGACCCCAACTCATGAACAAAGGTCAAATAGCCCCTTTTGTGGTCCCAAAGAACAAATGATTAATGCATGTCATAGGAACCAACTATTGAATCTATTTTGACTTCTTCTAATTGTAAATTTTGAATTACAAAATTATTTCAAGTGATACATATATGGAGATTAATTTTTTAAGATACATGGATCGACCAAACCACACATACCTACCTATAAACATGACATGAAAACAAAATGGCACCACAAGCAACATGGAAAATAAAATACACACTAAGGAGAAAGTCCATATTAGACTCCAATATTGCAAAACTAGTTAGATTTGACTAGTCGCATTTCCTAACATAAGAGCTCTGCTAATCATTTGGACAATTCAAAAATTCAACAATTCAATGATTTGCTGGATCATAGATTTGATCAATTTTTTAGTGATTTGATGATTTAGGATTTATTATGGAGCCTACCTCAATAGATCCCAAAAGGACCCATTCCACAAGTTTCCTAAGCAAATTAAGCTTAGAAAATGATAACAACACAAAGGAATGAAGAAAATTCTCTGTTTTAATAAGAAAAATCTCAAAATGTAGAGAAATACATCAAAGATGAGGATCCAAGCTCAACTCACATTTCTCCCAAGGATCTTAGAGGCCACACATGTCCCCTCACAATCCTCAATTTCTCACAATGGAGCCAAAGCTCAAGATAAGATACTTATAAGAGATTTTCTCAACCTCTCTCAAGTGCTCTCCCTTGCCTCTTACTCAAATGGACACAATGTCCTAGTACAAGCTTTCCCTTAGTTGCACTCAAACTCTCTTGCACGAGCTCTCAAGAGACCTTTCAAATCTCTTACTTAACTCTCTTGCCCAAACTCAAGCCTTGGACACTTATTTATAACTTCACGTGTGACCTTTCATCTTCCTTTATATTCAACAATACAAATTAATTTCTATTATTTGTCAAAGTAGACATCTTATGGTCAAAGGTAACATCTTACCCAAAGTGCAAATGAGTTGCAAGAGACATCTATCCTGGTAGGGCCAAAATAAAGATTCTTATTTTGATGCCTAGAATATCTAAACACCTACAAACAAATCCCCATTGATCTTGAAACCCCTTTGAACTCATCAAAATAGGCTCCAAACATGTCAAAACATCCTAGAATCATCACCAACAAGGTTAACATAAGAAGAGACACATAATTGGGTGATTTTCTCATCATCTCTCCCATCCTTAAAATTGTCTTGCTTAATGACCTTTCATAAGTTGGAAGGAACAATGCCTCCATGACTCAAGGCTAGCACACATAGCACAACAATCAAAATTCAATGCATCAAGTATATGAGAATGAGTATCATTTGAGGTTTTGGATTTGAGCTTTTCTTATTCATGGAGGCTTGTCCTCATGTCCCATCACGCTTCCTTCATTTGAGCATCTCTTTGGAATGCTTCCCTTGCATCCCCATGATAACTCAAACTTGCACAAAAGTGGCACAAGAATCTAGAAAATTAATTATTAGAATCAACCCATAGAGTATGCCTCCTTGCCTAATGCCTAAATACAATGGAAATTCTTCACTTTTTGCCAATTGATCTTCCTTATTCTTCCAATATCCTCTTGCCAATATAGATTTCAATCCAACACTTACACAAGTGCCCAAAAGCATCAACCAACATACTGTTACCATCAATACCCTAGATTGGATAGTAGCAAAAACAACCTTCTTCTCATTTATATAAGACTCTACACAATCAATTATAGCATCCATATCAAATGCATCCTCTTTAGCATCAAAGAAGATTTCATCATCACAAATAACATTAACCCTTAGAGTTTCCTTATAACTAGGAAGCATCAATGAAAAATTCAATGTACTAATCTCATAATCAACAATAGTGGACAACAACCTAAACTTATGATATCCTTGACTCATAGTCCAACTATTATTTTCTCCATCAAACATAGTCTTATTATCGTAATTCCATGATCTACCAAATATAAGATCTAAACAATCAATAGGCAATATATCACAAAGAATCTGTTCATAAAAATCTCTAATGGGATAATCAATATATCACTATTCCTTAACTTTCTTATAATGATTCTTCATTAATTAATGCACTTCATATCCCTTTCTTATGGTATTTATTCTTCTTTAAGCCAAACTTTGTGATTTTCATTTTAGCCTTGAGAGTAAGATCATAGGCTTCATCAAGAGTATCAAGCTCATAGAATGCTAATTCTTGCTAATATTGCATTCTTAATCCACTAATGAAGTTAGAAGCTTGCTCATACTTAGTCCAATGAACATTAGCCTTTTGCACTCAAACTCTCTTGCACAAGCTCCTAAGAGACCTCTCAAATCTCTCACTTAACTATCTTGAACAAACTCAAGCCTTGAACACTTATTTATAGCTTCTCATGTGACCTTTTTATTTTTATTTGCATTTAAAAATACAAATTAACTTTTGTTATTCACCAAAGTAAATGTCTTTTAGTCAAAGGAGACATCTTGCTTGAATGTAGATAAGTTGCAAGAGATTTCTTACATGAAGAGGAGACTTCTATCTTGCAAGGAAGACATTTATACTTCAAAGGAAACATCTATCCTAGCAAGGCTAAAAATAATTATGCTTATTTTGAGGTTTGGAACATTTGGAAAACTCCAAACAAGTCCCCATTAATTCTGAAACCCTCTAAACTCATCAAAATAGGCTTCAAACAAACCCACCTCCCGCCCCCAGCCCACAAACATGCCAAAATAACCTAGAATCATCGCCAAAAAGGTGAACACAAGAAGACACACACAAACAAGCCCCACACACACACACACACAAAATACATTCAGGATTACACAAGGATTGGGTAATGTCCTCATTAGAATTTTGGTAATTTAGTGTATTAGAGATTTGATTTAGGATTTTGGTGATTTTTTAATTTGGGCTTTCAACAATTTGGCATCTAATTTGGTGTTGAAATCGTCATGGTGGATTGCAAATCTGATTGACTTAGGTGGAAATTTTTTTGAAGCAACAAAAAATTCCTAGGATTTTGACTCATTAGTGTGCCAAAATCAAGAAGAAAGCAACATATTCCATTTCAAGTAGTTTGGAGATAAACAAAAAGTTTGGGTTTCAGTGGCAAATTTACAATTTCACTAGAGGAATAGAATAACATGGTTGCAACTTTGAACTTCATAGACTTTAGGATTATGCAGTTGAAATCCATGGTTGAAGCTATGGTAAAAAAAAAATACAAAACATTCCAACAACCATAGAGTTGAAAGATTCATTATCAAATGTTGAAGCAACGCAAGTTCAAATTAATATTGATACTCTATAGTCAAAGTTGAATTCTCTTGAATTAAAAATAACAAGTGTTCCCTCAAGCTTAGAAGCAGTTACTAAGAAAACGCATGAATATGAAGAAAAACATGAAAAAATTAAGAATCTTCGAATTGTGAGAATTCCTAAAGAATAAGATAAGGATCTTTTGCAAATCATGTCAAATTTCTTTACAAAATGAATGCACATTTCATCTACCTTGATTATTAGTGCAAATAAACTTGGTCTTAAGAAGGGATAAATAACAACAAATTCTTGTTAAGTTTGATGATTGGTGTGGAAAAGATAAGGTTTGGAACAACAAAAGTATCTTGAAAGAACAATAGATCAAGATTAATGAAGACCTAACCAAAAATGAGTATGAGAAAAAGTAGGGAGAATTGTAAAAAGTTAAACAATCTCGTGATAAAGGTAAATTTACTTACTTGAACTCTAAATATGTTGCAATCATCAAGGAAAGGGCAAATGCCCTAAAAGAGAGATTTTCTTCTATTACATGTAGTTTCCTTAATTTTGAAGGTTCACTAACTAATAAAGTTGTTGCTTTAGATACTAATCATTTTTTTAATGATTTTGATCTATTTATTTTTGTTGAAACCTATGAAGAAGAAAATTCTCTGACTGTATTTATTCCAAGCTTTAATAACATTTCAGTTAGAAAGAAGTATTCCAAGACAAGGCATAGACTTTTTGGTAGTATTGCTTGTTTAATTAAAAAGCTCAAAGATCATTCCATTAAGGTGCACAAAGTTGATGTTATAACCGGTATCTGTGGATTAATGTTCAAAGCATTTCAAAGGTTATTTATATTATTTTTTGTTATTTTACTCCAAGAGATTCTTCTATTTACAATTCTACTAATCTTTCACAAGAGCATCCCTTTTAGTACTTGACTCAAGATATTGCAAAATTCTCCAAGCTTGGTAGAGTTTTTCACTGTGGAGATTTTGATGCCCATGTTGGACAAAATCAAATCCAAAACCTTGTTTAGAATCCCCATTCAAAGTTTAGTGAAGAGTTCTTTTTAGTTCACAAAAGATCATTTGTTAATCATATTACAAATAAGAGAGGTATTCATTTCTTAGAATGGGATTGTTGCTTTGATTTTTTTAATCGTTAATGGCATCAAAAAATTTCTTTTCTCCTTTCATTTCACCTTTATTGAGCACCAAGGTAACTCTTGTATTAATCTTCTCTTGTCTACTCATGATAATAAAGATGCAGTGAAAAAATTTCAAGTGGGCAAAAAAATCCCAAAATCTTCTCATCATAGTCTTAAAGTCACTATTACTACTTCAATTCATCATATTCATTGTAAGAAATGCAGAACTTGTCATCTCATAGAAGATCTTCATTAGGATTTCAAACAAGAGTGGCTAATATGTTGAGCAACATTAATAGTGAATATTCTTTTGTCTACAGTTGTTCAAGTTCAGATGAAGAAAAGACCTTCAAAAAACCTTAGTTTGAAATCGATTATTTGATAGCTCGTAAAAATGTTTTAGCTTCACAGTTAGATGTTTCAATGTTGAAAAATTGCAAAAAGTCTATTCAATTTTGAAAAAGAACATTCATTAAAGAAGCGCAAGAATGAATGATTAGTTACCTCAAATATAATCCAAAAAGATTTTAGAATTTCTTCTAAGATAAACAACAAAAATAGTTGAGATTTTTTCTTATCTATTACTCAAGACTTTTTTTTAATAACATTTTTAATCAAGAATCTCCACTTAGTGTGCAAAATAACTCTAGTATTCTTGAGTTATCCTTCAATGACATTTTTGCAAAAATTCAAAGGTTATCTTTTGGGAAAGGTGCTCATGCTAATGGATTATATGTAGTATTTTGTAAATGGGGTGGTCCATTAGTATGGAAAGTAGCTTGCAACCTTGTTAATAAAGGACTTTTGGCATGGTTTGGATTACTCTTGATGTTCTAGTCAATAAATTTTGCTTTTCAAAAAGGGAGATAAGGTAAATATTAATAATTATTGGTTGATTAGAATCAATTTAATATTCACTAAGCTGTTGAGTACTATTTTGGAGAATAAAATTAGTTCATGGGGAAAAAATGCAAAATCTTTGTGCTTAGTTGCAAGCAGGGTTTAGGAGGAATCATTCTACTGTAGACCATCCAATAACTTTACGTTACTATGTGCAGAAAGCAAAAAGCCCCAGCTATAAGACTTTTATCTATTTTGTTCATTTTTCCAAAACTTATAATTCTATTGTTCAAGATAAACTTTGAAAGAGATTGGATAACATTAACATTCCATAAGATCTCCTTTCTACTACTAAAAGAATCTATGAAACAGTTAACATTCTTATTGAAGATAATCTTTACTAAGAAAAGAACAAGTATCAATAGTTCAATATGAGTTAAACAAGGTTTTCCTTTGTCTTCTACCCTTTTTGGCATTATAGATGAATTGGATGAATCGATGCAAAATGCCTCTAATCATGTTGTATCAATGAATGGATTATTTTTTAACATGCTTCTTTTTGCAGATGATGTGGCCTTGATTGCAAAATCAACTATAGGATTAAATTACATACTTCAAATCCTCCATGATTACTATAACCATTTTAGTATGAAAGTCAATATTGATAAGACTACAATTCTAGTTTGTAGTACTAAAAATAGAAATTACAATTTTTTTCTTAGGGGAAAAAAGACTTGATATTTGTGAACCATATAAATATTCCAAAGTTGAATTTGCCAATAATTATAATTGGAATATCCTCAAAAGGCTTCAAGTGGCATGCAAACTCTATGTGCAATAGGAAACAAATTTTGGCATAGAAGATCAAAAGAAAACTTTTAGAGTATTATCCAACATGTATTATTATATAGGTGTGTTGTATGGGGACCACCTCTTTCCATACATATTTGGAAAAAATTAGAGAATGTTTAAAAATAATTTCTCATATATGAATTTCAAGTGAAACTGCAAACTTCTTATGATATCTTACTTCCATAAGCATAGTTTCTTCCTCTTGAAGTTGAAACCCTTTGTTAATTTATCGTTTATACTCAAAAATTAAGTTACATGAAGGAAATCAAGTATGTTAAAGAGATAATGAATGTTACACACAAAAAAAAATGGATGGTTGCATCAAGAAAAATTATGGCTTTAGTCATGGAATATTATAATAGAGAATCTTCTTTTAAACAAGAGGTTGTTCTAAAAGACTATAAATGAATAAATCTTGGCTACAATTTGATTGAACAAGTTAAGAAAGAAGAATTTTTATTTACATTCTATTAAAGAAAACTTGTTATCTAGTACTCAAAAGTATTTATTCTCAACTATTCCTATTCATTTAAGGAATCAAATGGCTAAAGCAAGAATGAGCTCTCATCATCTTCTTGTTGAGACAAGTCATTAGATCAAGTTCCTAAGAGGAGAATATTTGCGGATTGTGCAAATAAAGCATTGAGGTTGAAGAACGTATCTTTTTATTTTACCCATCTTTAGCTTACATTCAAATGAATTATAATATTAACTATCATCTGTTGATTGTTTTGTTTCAAATTGACCCTATCTCCCTTATGCATTACGTCAATTATGTTTTCAATATTCTTTGAAAATATGTTGAGATTTGTAACTGTACAACAAATCCCTTATGATTTCCTAGACATAATAAATATTTCCAATTTACCATTGATTTAACCCACTTTAAATATCAAGAGGTTTTAACCCCAAAAAAAATATAACTATGATCTCAAATGAGATATGAATTACAAGAAGAGTGTTAGAAAACATAAAAGAACAAGAAGAGTGGAGACATCATTTCAATGAAACATTATACATTAAATTTTTAATTAGTAGAAGCATTTTTCATTAAAGTGTTTCTAATTTTAAGTGAAGATATTCAGATTTTGTACCACTAGCAACACATTAATTTAGAAAAAAAAAAAAAGATTTAATGTTCATGAGACTTCCAAATCAACTTTCTTAAGTTAATCATAACAAAGCTCTCATTTTCTTTTTCCTAATGAGTTTACTTGACCCTAATTGTAGCTTGAAATTATAAGAATAAATAACAAGTATCATGGTAGGTAAAACATGGCATAAAGAATGAGTTCTACCCAGGAGAAAATAACAAAGATCTCATTTTCTTTTTCCTAATGAGTTTATTGCACCCTAATTGTAGTTTGAAATTATAAGAATAAATAACAAGTATCACAGTAGGTAAAACATGAAATAAAAAATGAGTTCTCCGTAGAAGAAAATAAAATTGAAATAATATATTCTTACCACAATTTGCATTTGAGACAAAGTAAAAGCTGTGATGATAGCATAAACAATGGTAAGAGAAATTAGAAGGCTTTATAAGCTTTATAGGTAACTCCAAAAGAGAATGAATTTGGCAATCCAAATTAACTAAACATACATTTTATAGTATTTAAAGCCAACAACAAAGATTATGTGGCTTGACTAAAAAATGCTAGCACCAAATTTCTTTAGTACAAATTAATTTTTAGTTGATGAATTTAAAGTGGAATTTTTAATAGAGTATAACATTTTCTTGTTCAAAATATATATCAAGTTTACACAATTTGTTACATTCTTAGAAAACAAAGAGTTTAGATGAAGTAAAATTTTCAAAAGAAGTACTAAACTTGAAAATTAGTAGCATCAACAAGAACCATCATAGTTTTAATTGAGAAATTGAAAAACATAAACTAAATATCAAGATAACTATTCATTCAATGGTGAAACATGATGTAGTACATGAATTTTGTGATAACCTCTATTAAAATATGCTCGTGTTATGATGTACAATCATTAGTTATGTAACTATCCAAGATTGTTTGTAATCACTTATGAACAAGTCATAATCAAAGGGCATGACTTGTTGTACAAACTATTACAATCCTATCTATAGAATATAAGCAACCATCAATCAATTACAAAGATGTGACATGAAGAAGGAAAATCAAAAGAAGTGGTGAAAACAATCTAAAGATAAAGAAGATAGTTTGTACAAGCAATGATGAATCATGAAGAAAAGATACTAAATGCAAAGTTGCACAAAAAACAATTAGAATCAAAACCACAAGAAACTGAATATACATATCCAAAGTAAGAAAGCAATCAGTACTATGAAACATAATCAAAGAGAGGAGTCATTACGATCCATAGATTCATAATGACCATCTAAGCAGCCCAAAGGTTATCAAGTTGCTCGTAAGAGACAAAAGTGAAGTTAGGATCCAATTTCCTAAATAAGATTAGAAGATCCAAGATGAACCATTTATAATATGGTTCAATTTTCTAAAGTGGAAGAGAACACTATCCAAAAGGTTATGATGGAATGTAGTAGAATAACTACAAAGAAGGAACAAGCTAGGATTCAGGTAGTAGCCCATGACAGGTCAAGTTGTGGATCTCTAAGGAACCCAAGAAGGTCTAGCCCACATAAGAATGAACAATTGGGAAAATTCCCACAAGACCTATCATGAGTAATGGGCAGAGGCAAGCATCATAAAAATGTAGCCAAAGAAAAAATTAAGAAAATAATAAGAATAAGAATAAGTTGTTACAAAGAATAGACTTGTAACAAGATTGAAAAACACTAAAAATGACGATTACGAAAGATGTACAGTGATGAATTGTTTAATCAATAAGTTATGTATTAAGTGTTCCCATAACCTAAACGATCCTTGTATGATTAAAGTTGTCCAAGACACATAAAACCAAACTCTAATGGCCTAGGTGGGAGTAACGTAGGTGGAAAGATAAAATTTTACTTTGGTCAAATCAATCAAATGTTGATATCTTGGAACAAATGCATATTAATTAAATGTTACAAGCCTCTCTCAAAAGGGCATGATGAATTCACATTACCTAGAAGGAGGAATGGAAGAAAATTTAATGCCTGTAGGTTGTGCAAACAAAATTATGGTGAATACCATATTTTTGTTAAATGCGCCACTGTATCTTCTCTTCAAAACCAGTGAAAAAAGCAGATAATTTCAATGTATTCTTTCAACTTCCTGCTTTAACCGTTCAATGCATTCTTCCACGATCTTGCTCTAGTTGTGGCCCACAACATCGAAAACGATTTTAGACCATTTGAAGCGTACTAACAGTTTTAGACTGTTTGAATCCTATAAATGCTTTACTAGCTAGCCTGGGTCTTGGCATAATTATAAATTCAGCTTCAACTTTGGTTCCATTTTCATTAGTACCTCTATCAAGATACATGAAACTGAAGACGTGAAAATCGAACTCTCACATATGAATGTATTAATTTCAGTACGTAAAGCTCAGGTTCTAGACGTTTAGTAAACGATGTATTAAGATGCTATCAGATCCAAAGAGTAAACACACAATTTTCCAACCTCTGCTGCAGATGACGTTTCATCAAAATAAAATAAAATGCCAGCTAAAAAATTTGTATAATTAGAATAATCATAAATTTACAACTTAATTATATTTAATTTCTGTGGCAACCAAAGACATTATGTATTGTACCAACAATGTGGGGATAGCATTTTACTTGGGAAGAGGTCTAGTGAAAAGGAAACGGTTCGAGATGCAATTGAGATGCAATTGCCCTGCCTTACGCAAATAGTTTGAAACCACAGAAAAAGCAAACTAATATATATGCTGAAGTCATGGATGCTAGATTACAGCCTTCCTCATCAAAGATTTATAATACACAAATTATGAAAACTTATTTCGATCATGAGGAGCTGAATAGTCAACACTAAAACCAACAGGAATAATACCACTGGGATTGATAAAAGGGTGACTTCCATAGTAATGTTTCTTGATGTGATCCATAACAACAGTGCTAGAGATTCCCGGAATTTGGTAAATATCTTTTGTATAGTTGAATAAATTAGGATATTCACGTATCAATCGCTTGTTGCATTTAAAATGGACAACATAAACCTGATCATCAAATAAATTGCAAATACTGTCAAAGCTAACTTTATCATAACCAGAGATGTGAGAAAAAGGAATAACAAATTACCTCATCAAATCTAATAAGAGTTACAAACAGCCGTATGTCAGCCTCCGTTAAGACATCACCACATATGTACCGCTGCTCAGTTAAGATTTTCTCGGCACGGTCTAGAGAATCAAATAGTTCTCTGAAAGACTGCATGCACATTATAAACATAAAATCAATATAGTTTACAAAAGAACGTTAAAATCACGACCAACAGGACAGGCTACCATAATACCTTTTCGTAAGGTTCTTGTTTTGTAGCAAAACCACATCTGTATACTCCATTATTTATAGTGTCATACACCCATCCATTTACCTCCTCAATTTTTGATTGCAAATGACCTGGATATAGGTCCACTTCTGGGTGTTTAGCTATAAGGTTGAGCTCGCTGTTAAGAATTCGCATTATATCTGAGCTTTCATTATTGACAATTGTCTGTGTCTTCTTATCCCACAGCACCTGTGCAGAAGAGGGTTTTCAATAAAATGATAACAATAAAAGAAAAAACTACAAATATCTCGAATGCCCATCCACAAACTAGTACCAGTACAGCTGAAAAATCACAGAATTTAGGTGCCATGAAAGCTCTAAGAACTAAAAAGTGTAGAGGACAAAGGATGGTTCATACAGGAACAGTAAACCTTCCCGAATAATTATTGCTGGCATACTCGTATAACTCTCTAATGCTCTTCGCTCCAGAAAGTGGATCTGGCTTTGCCCACTCATCCTCATCATCCGAAGCTGCAAATACCCATCCAGAGTGATCCTCACCTTCTTTTGTCCTCTCCCATTTTGGTTTTACTGACTGATTGACAACTATAGTTAAATAAGTTAACAAGTATTTTAAAAATAAAAATACATAATTATTGTTCACTGTACAGTAGGATACCGTGACACTGATTGCATCCTCCAATCCCTTTAATTTCAAGGCTGCCAAGCATCTTGAAGCCCAAGGGCATGCATAGGATATATACAAGTGATACCTATGTGCCTCAGCAAGGAATTTTGCAGAGGTATCCCTTGAAATGGAATTTCGAAATGTTGATACAGCACGATTGAATTCTCCACTGTCTGTAACAGGCATTGCCATACTGCCAGACATAGGTTCAGACGAGCAAAATGGCTGCAAGGATTTGACTACTTGAATTAAGAATCCAAATGCAACTGATTCATGTTAAATGCTACTGACAAAGATGACAAAGGAAAGCAATTTAATTAGAGACAGGTATTATAATCTTGAAAAATGGTTGGGAAAAACATAACCTGGAAAAAAGAACAAAAAAAGAAAGCCAAACAATGATAAACTAGTTATACTAGCCAGTTGCTAATAGCAATCATCATCTCGGTGCCTTCATCCCATCTAAGATGTGATCTAGACAATGATTTACTATAGTCAGCTGTCTACCTGATACCATAGTCCTATAATGTAAATTTTTACTGTTCCCCCAAGTGTCATGTGTCTCAACATACCCCTTATAATCAAACCTATGACTTATAGACTGTAAGCCACATGCTCTAACCAAGTGAGCAATGCCTCACTGATCCAGCTGCTAATAGAAGTAAATAATCAAAATATTTTCCTAATACATAATAACAAGACATCTTGCACAACCACCAATTTAAGTTACTCAGCCATTAGTACATATTATCATATTGGGTGTTAAATTTTAAGGATCTTTTAACATAAATAAAAGACAGATTAGCTTATAAATATATACAAGGATAATATGTTAACCAAACGGAGATAAAAAAGCAATCTAAGTCACTTTCTTCCCTTTAACATATTTTAAAATTTCATTGCAACCTTTATACATGCTTTCATTGGTTCATGCAACTTTACAGCAAGGAGATAACTACAAATTGGATATCAGGCCATGTGCTTGAAAATAAATCAATCCTCCAATGATCTATTGGTTTTGGGTTGGATCAATTTCAAACCCTTCTAAAACAATCTCAAATCCTAGGGACATATAATGACCTCATAAAAGAGCTTGCAGTATTCCAATTCTAATAATATGTTGCAAGAGGACATTCCCATAAGTAATGAACAAAAGACTTCTCCATGTTGCATATTGAATATCTTGGATCGCTGATATTCAAATGGAAGTGGCAAACCTTAATTGGGGAATCTTGATGTATCAAGTACCAAAGAAATGCTTAATCTTTAGAGGTATGGGTGAATTTCAAATAGTTTAAATTCTCTTCTTCTAGAGTTGCAAAGAGTGATCAACTCCTCATATCTAATTGAATCTAAAAAAGGATCATCACTCCGTAGCTCAATACTCATCCCGCCAAGACAGAGTCCCAAGAAGGTTGGTAGATAGGCAAAAGCCTAATCTCTTTTAAGTGGCTGTGCCCAGGCTCAAACCCAAGTTATGACTTGAGAAACAAGCACCTTACCATCACTCCAAGTGGTGGTCCTTAATTGAATCTAAACCAAATAGTAGTATCTATACCTGTAGGAACTTCTTGACCTAATGTTTGAATAACGTTTACAAAATCATTCTTATACAAGGTGTTGAAAATTGGGCAAAGTAGGGTTTCTAAAATGATCTTTGTTGAACCATCGGTGATCAGCTTAAGGGCATAGTGACTGTCCAGACAGTTTCAACACTGTAGCACTGTAAGGTATGCTTGTCAAAATAGAGATTTTTTTAGCACTGATCTTCATTAAATCGTTAATTCTCGCAGCAAAATTATAATTAGTAGTTGTTCAACTACGGAATGAAACAAGAAGAAAAAAAAACATTACAAATACAGCCAAGAGTTTCAACAGCAAATTTGGAGAAATTTAAACAAATTGAGATTTTTATATTAGAATTATTTTTTTCAAAATAAAAAACCTTATAAATGGCAAATAAAGCAAACTTAGAAAAAGAGGATTTATCATGAAAGGGATCATGCATTCTCACAGGGAAATATTGATCATCAATGGTGTTGTGCTTTATCAAATTCTACAAAGGAAATGCTACATTTGTTAGATATTGTTTATATAAAGCTCCATGGTACGAAGTGGTATGGTTAAAAGCTGTAACTTTCGCATTACTGTCATAAAATATCAAATAAATCTTTACATCTATTTATGCCCTCATGTATCTGAACGGAATAGGATTCTACCTGACATGTCGTGTCCTCTTTGATTTTGGAAAATCATCCATGGAAACCCACTGTTCAGAAAGAAAATTTTAGTCACACAAGTGTTTGAAAATGTGCTTGGGTTCAGATTTTTGGCTTCAATCTTGACAATTGGGATGACTGAATTTTCAAGAGTCTCATGGAACCTTTTGTTGTATACCTTTGGTGTGATAGACTTACAAGGTCATTATGCCTCCTAAAATATGCAAGGGTTTGCATTTTGACAAAACAGGTAGAGACAGTTTCAAGAAGTAAAGAGTCTCAGTTAGCTGAGGGAGATATATAAAAGATTCATGTTCAATTTGAAATTTTTTTTTCACGAGCTCAATCCTAGCATGACAGTTCATCAAATGTATGCCATTTTAACTCCTATAATCAATATAAAAATTGTAATCATCAGTAGGTTTTAAAGGCTCAATACTTGTACAATAACAATCAATTTCCATTTCTGAAAATGTAAATGCCGACACTAATGCTAAGAGCATTGTTGATAAGGAAGTTAATTAGGGAGATATGACTGATAATAATTCTGTCATAACAATCCTTTACCAATTATATCCTTAACTAGTTCGATTTTTTCTCTTAATTATGAAAATATAATTCCTGTGGTAAAATTTCAGCAAAGGTTGAATCTTCAAGAGGAAGGCTCATGACTTTTTAGAATGAGATGTTATGTCAAAATTCAGGTTTGAAATTACTAGAGTGGAATGATTAAAAATATCAGCAAATAATGTGAAAAATAATGGGAATGATATCGTGATGTTAACAAAGAACTTACTGAAATTTTTAACAAAAGTGATATTGTTGAAGATGAATTGTTTGACGATGAAGAATATCAATATAGCAAAGATGTATCAAATGTGAATTTGTAATATTTAATACAGAGTTCTAGTTCTACAAAGCAATTTATTCCTAAAGTTAGATAGGCAAATATTGGACAGGTAACGAAACAGAATAAATGAATGAAGAATTATTCAAAAGATCCAAAAATTCTCAATGTACTTGAAAATCAAAAACCCTGTGTAGGAGCTAGTTCCGATGCATCAAAATAAAGATAACTGCATGGAACTTGACGGGTTGTAAAAAGCCTTCAAGAATAGACACCATGATGAAGTGTTCTCATACAATAAAACCTAATGTGCTGTTTATTTTTGAATATAAATGTAATCTTCAATATATTCAAGATATCATAATAAAAGCCAAAGACCTGTTATGAGGTCTGCAATGACTAATCAAAGATTATTGGAATATGATACTAATTTGGAAGAATTTTAATAACATTACTATTCAAATTTCAAAGGGAAAAATAATTTCCTACATGATTAGGGCTTACTTACCTTCAAATTTAATAGAAAAGGAGATTCTAGAATGATTTTCAAAATAACAAATGTCAATTTAAATGTCCTATTTTAATTGGAAGATTTTAATACAATACTTAAAGAACACAAAAAGAAAGGTCAGAAACAATGGTACACTAAAATTGTAGTACTTCGGAAATTCGTGAATGATTTTGGTCAGATAAATATTCTTCTTAAAGATTATGACTATACTTGGAGAAGTTAATGGCAAAATGATTATTTAATATTTTTCATAATTGACTAGTACATGGGAAATGTTAAATGGTTGGAAATTTTTCCCAAATTCAAAATGAAAAATTGATAAGAATTGGTTTAGATCATTGGCCTATTATTTTATTCTATGCTAACATGAAGCTACATAAAAAAGAATATTTAGATTGAATAATGGATTCTTAGCTATTAAGAAAGAAATAGATAATCATACGGCAAACTAGTGAAAGCACTAATGCCCTTTGGTTATAAACAGTTTATCTGTTTACCGAAAATAAAGAATATTAAAGCTAAAATTAAAATTTGGTTTGATACTTGCATGTTAAATTATCAGAGCAGAAAAAAGAAAATATAGCAAAATTCTCAGGTTATTCAAGAAGCCATTAGAATTACAGTTGGTCCAAAGAAAATGATCTTTTAAAAAAAGGACAGTTGCTGATTTTCAAAAACTTCAGAATTGGGAAAAAGGCTACTGGTTTCGTAGATCTAGAATTCAATGGATTAACAAGGGAGATGGTAACTATAATTTTTTTCACAGTAGCATCTAAGTATCATGCTCATAATAATATTAGGAAATTGATGAATGAAGATGGAGAAATAATGAAGGACAAAAAGATCGATAAAAGTGCAGTTAAATATTTCAAAACATTAATTTTAATTCTAGTAGCTTCAAATGCTGAATTATTAAATAAAATACTTGATAATGTTGAAGCTAAGCTTACACAGGTTGATATTACATTTTAAAATAGTCATGTCACTAATGAAGAAATTAAAAAAGTTGTTTATGTAAGGTGTGGGTGGTGGTGTGGGGTGTGTGGTGGGGGGTTGTGTGTGGGGAGTGCGTGGGTGTTGTGGTGTGGGGGGAGGAGTGGTGGTGTTGGGGGGTGGGGTGTGTGGTTTGTGGGGTGTGTGGTGGTGGTGGGGGAGAAAAACCCCCATTGCCCTACAAGTCAAAAACCGGGGTGCCAATCAACCCACCAAAGCCATCCACATCCCCACAAGACAATATCTCCCCTAACCAATACCAGGGCAAAACAAAAACAAGTCCCTTGGACCTTTTGAAACGGACCCAACTATCAACAGAAAAATCAAAAAATTGACTCCCCTCTCACCAATCCAGACCTTGGACCAACCCTAAACCCTAAACCAAAACCAAACAAGCCAATCACAACCAAAAAGCAAGACAACAACTGCCAACCTCTCAAAGGTGTCTAGGCAGATGTGCACACTTACAATCAAGCCTATACTACGAGTGCAACATATCAAGCCATGCATGATGCTCTTCAATATCAACGAACGCTGCCGCCTATTGAAATATCTTAAAGGCTTCAACCTTTCTTGCCTTGGCAGCTATAGTACCTTTATTGTCAAGATACAGCTTAACCAAAGCAAGCCAAACATGCTAACAAAGCTCCATCCATGTTGAATTACGGTTGATATGCATGCGGACATAGGGACACTTCCCTTTGCGCAACCAAGTGATAGTATTTTGTTCATGAGCCCAATCCAGTTGTTGTTGGCATGCTTCGTCCCCTCGTTGCTCATTCTCCCACTGCTCATTAACCTCCCGCTCTAGCATCTACCACCAGAGCTCTTCCTACTACATCTCCTCCTTTAGCTCTCTATGGAGCTGGTCTTCCAACACCACCCTAGCAGCCACATTCTTAGTTGCCCACTATCGCCGAAGTTCTTCCACCATTTCCCGATGCTAGAGCTACAGCCCAACCAACTACCACTGGAACACCTCCTCCCTGGCAACCCACTTTGCTTCCCAAACCCTGTGCTCCTCATCGTGTGCCCTGAACGTAGCCTCCTCCCTAGCTGCATTAAGCCGCACTTGCATGGCGTGCAAACCTTCTCTCAACACAAATGCCTTTGGCACAAGCACTGGCTCCTAATCTTCCAACGCCAACATAGCACTACCTTGCTGAAGCCCAACTGCCACAACTGCTTCTAACTGCTTCCATCTGTTGTAGACAAAGTGGCAAGTTATAGTCACACCCTGCGTCATGGGCATCGGCCTAGCCACCCTCCACAGGGCGAGAATCATACCCGAGTGTTGCCCAGGCCGCTGCCATCACAACGATGCCAAAAAAAACTCAACATGTTGACCCGCATCCCCAACCGCAGGCACTTAAGAAGGGTGAAGTGGATGCCCTAAAACTTCCACACATTCCCCATTTGTAAGAAAAAACACTCAATTAATTCCATCATCATTTGCCACAGAGCTGGCAACACTGATTTAGGGACATGACTGCTAGCAGTCTACGGTACCAGTTCGAAGAAGAAAAATGGGGCATCTTGTAGTCCCCGTAGCATTGTAACCACAATCTCACTAGACACAGGCACCCCCAAAAACACAACCAACGCTTCTTCCATGTGGTCGATCTTGACCCCATGAAACGTGGTAGAATCATTCTGCCAATTGGCAAAGAATTCATTGTCTAACAAGATCGGGTCACCCATCAACAGTGGCAGAAATTCCACCCATCCAACTTGCCTAACCAGGTCCCATAGCTCTGCCCATCCCAAAAACCACATGCATGAAAGTTTGAAAGTGGGAGTCATGCCCATGCTAACAGTTGCCTCGCACCACAATCTCACTCCCTCCACAACCACATGCACTGATGGTGGTAATGGCACTTGTCAAAAAATCAAGTGGTTCCATGCCCTCCACAAACACCATAGAATGGCAGTGGCCTTCAAATCTTCGTTTAAATTTACAGGTGGGGGGTATTCCAACAACCCGCCACGTCTCCCTACTCAAGCAACATTCAAACATGAAGTGAAGCCACATTTCTGACATCTAGTTGCATGAGGGACACATGTCACTCAACCTTAATCCCCGTCTTCACAACTCCACATGCATGGGGATGGCCGTGTGATTAACCAGCCACAAAAAAATCTTTATCTTTTTTGGTAATCACCCTCGCCAAACTAGCAACCACCTAAGGACCACCGAATACTAATGCTTTATTATTTAAGCAAGGTTGCACAACCATAAATCCCAATTGATTCATGTGTTGCACATGGCAATGGAGGGATCGCCAAAGAATTGAATCATTAGGTGCCGCGGTCCATTGCTGGTATTTATTTCGCATGATGTGGACCCATGGCACCTGATTTGTATATGGCCTAGTCAACTTGTGAGCAAACTGTTGATGGCCCATAGTCACTATGGTTAGAAAATTTTAAAATTCCCATCTCACCACTTCCCTAGGTCGCACCATTATGTCCCATCCCACCAAATGAAAATGCTGCCCCCCTTTTCCCCTGGACTAGATAAAACTGTGCATTAACTAGTCCACTTTGTTTCCAATATTATGGAGTGGGGAGGGGGGCCCAATAGATGTCGTAAACCTAGCAATTGGGGAAAGCATAGTCGTGGCCAATAGAATCGTACCTTTTCTTGTTAGAAACTATGTCGTCCAATGCCCTAATCCATTGTTGTACCTACTATAGCAATTTGAGCCAAGCCCACCGTCTATTCCATGCAAACATGGGGAATCCATGGTACACATCCTGATCAATTCCTAATAGGACCACCAAGGATTTAGATAATTCTTGCCTTCACTCATGTATCCGTGTGGGCCAGATAAAGGGCAAACTTGGTCCAATGCACCTCCAACCCGATCTCCCAAGCCATTCTTGCCATGGCCCGATCCATTGCCCTAGCCTATGGCACTGTAGCTCTGGTAAAGAGAATAGTGTCATCGGCATAATGTTCCACCATGCACTCAACCACAACAATGTGGAGCCCCCACACCACAAGGAAAGCTTGTTACCCTAGCTAGGATATTACAATTAATCCATAATTGTCTTCAATTTATTCCACTATATTTAATATCGTGTCTTTGGATCCTAAATGATGTAGGAAAAAGATTCAAAAATTTGAATGTGATTTTCTTTCGTAAGATTTGGAGGAAGGCAAAGAATGTCATCTATTGGATTGGGATACAATTTTTCATCCATCAAAACATGGTGAACTTGAACTTCAAAAATTACATCATTTAAATATAGCTCTTTTAGGAAAGTCAGCTTAGAGAATTATGAATGAAAATGTCATGTACACTAAAAGTAATGAAGGCAAAATATTGGAAACATGCAGAAGATTTTCTGTAAGGATCACATTGTTGATGCTTTCGTAATATGGGCAAGATTTGAAAGTGTGTACATGAATGAAAAACCATTGCATGAAATCTCAAGATGGTGAAGATTGGTTAATGGGAAAATAACATTTTTATAAAGTAGTAGAGGCTTATCATATTTACGCACTACTTTATGCATAAGTCAAGTGGAAAAAAAAGCTATTCACCAGAAAAAAGTGACTTTTGGGATTAGATTCACTTTCTTTTGGTGAATAGCTTCTTTTTGGTACTCTAGAGGTCAACAAAGTAACTTAATGGAGAAGTTACTAAATTTTTGGAAGATGGGTTGTCTAGCCTTTGCTTATTGTGTAAACTTTTGTGGACAAGTGCTTGGGATCTCCTTCATCCTATAAATAGAGTGGGGTTTGCTCTTCTTTTTCAACTTTTGCTAAGTGAGGGGAGAATATGCTAGTTTTAGGTGTGAGAAGTGAAAGAGAGGAGAATGTGTGAGGTTCTTCCTACCATGTCTTTTGGGCCGAGTATTGGGGGTTGTCTTCATGATCTTTGTGAGCTTTTGTTCAAGGCATAAGCATCTAATCTTGCTACAATTGGTGGCCAATTTTGAAGACTATTGGGGCTGATTCTAGGGACTATCATTCTCTGATTTTCCTAAGGCTTTTGGCTGCACCCTGGGCTTACTGTTATGATCTGATTCTTGATGTTGTTGGTTAAGACACAATCTGACCTAATTATTAAGGCTGTTGATTGGGAAACAATATGACCTGATGCTTGAAGCTGCTGGTTGGACAACAATCCAAGTTGAAGTGTATTGTTCTTCCTCAAACTAATCAGCCCAATCAGAGAGGTGTGTGCTTCAAACCATCATTACATCCTAAATATTGACAGGTGTTTGCTATATTGGCTTAGATAAGTTAAGGATTATTTCATGAGGACATGTGGGATTTCTTGTGAATTGTAAGTAGTGTATGGGTCATAATTCTGATTTTTGGCACACATCTATTGGGCTTATGAGTTAGCATTTTCTTTGTGTCATGCACTTGGTATTTTATGTTTCTGTGATCATTTTAAAAAAGTGCCCACATTATTCTATCCAATGTTGGTGATCTCTTGTGTGAGCTACAAGGGCTTAGTCCTTAGAAGTGTTAGATAGTGTTAGCCCCCATCATTTACCCAATTCTGGTTGGTGTTCTTCTTGTGTGGACTACAAGATGTTGTAAAGGTTTGAGGAACTTAGTGCATGACAGTTGGATGCCCAAAGGGTCCATTGAGTATCCATTTAAAAATAAAAAGGAATTATGCATGTTGATGATTTTTGGTGTCTTTTGCATGATGTTAAGTGCACATGTTTTGTTTGATTGAGCATTTTCATGGTCAGTTTCGGGGGGATTGTCAAGAGAGTTGTCATGTCCCAAATCATTGTTAAATAGTCCTTTGTTCAAGCCTACATTTCTCTCAATGTGAAAACACGAGGCTGGACAGTTTTAGTTATGAAGATTGCGAAAATTTGAGACCATGTTAATCCATCATGGTAGTCAAGCCTAGTACATAGCAAATTTTATGTTTTTCTCCCCTTTTCATTTAGCATATGAGTACAGGGAACTTTGCTTGTTTGCCTGTTCCCGAAAAAAAAATCACAATTCAGTTCCTTGGGTTATAATGATTCCTAATCTAGAGGAAGAGCTGTTTTTCATTTATAGCTGTTAATCTTTGTTTCCTGCCTCCCTTTGCTTTAAAAAAAAAATCACCTTTAGAAGTCTGTCCTCTGCTCTTAAATTTAAAAAGAAAAAAGAAAAACAAAAAGAAATAAGAGACCATGTTATTTTTATAACTGTTCTGCTCTAGTTCTTGTGCCCCCTTTTACCACCAGCAACATCTGTAAACCTTTACTTCATTAAAAGTATGCATATACATAAGAAATTGGTATCCCTTTCAAGTTTTGAAGTTCTCTAAACCTGTAAGGTCTTAGGCTGAAGGAAAACCTTGTAAAATGCCCACTTTTATGAACTGAGTTGATAATTATAATTTAAAATCTGTTCCTATTAGGATGCCTTAAATGGAAGAAACATTGGTTGATTTCCATATGTGAACATTCAGTTGTAGTATGTGGGGTGAGACAGTAACAGTCCTTCCTTGACAAAAACGAGAAGCAAACTTATGTGTTGGAACTCTCTCCATTGTTTGATGTGTGAGCTCGTTTCTAAAATGGCATTTAAAACTTACTTGAGATGCATAGTTATCTTCTTGTCACTGTAAGTTGAGGATAGGGGATCCTGGAAGCCTGAAAGTCTCCTTGGAATAAATCTTTTAATGCTTAATAAATGTTCTGTACATTTTGTCATAGTCCAAATCTTCCTTTCATGCAAGCAAAATATTATTTATTAATTCTTGTTTCAATATACTAATCTGTTTATTTACCAATAATTATGTTCTTTTATTTGTGCAAAGAAAAGAAAGAAAATATATATATGATCATGTGTGTTTATTGTTTTCTATAAAATTAAACTACATGAATTATGATTAGAAGCACTTTAGGCCCTAATGTAAGCAACTCACCTAAAATCATAGTTAGTAATTACGTAGAAATGTACCTTGTGTAAAATATCCAATATTTCTAAGGATCATTAACTAGCCATTTTAATAACAATATATTCATCCCCATACCTTAAATCTATGAGTTGCAATGTTTATTTATTTTACATGCACTCTACCCTAGATGGGGAGATGAACCCCACCATCCAACACTACGCATACATATGTTTACTTGAGCTTAATATCATAAGCCATTGGACCTAGGGAGGTTGAGCTGCACAACAACCAAAGGTTTGCAATGATGCAGGCACTACTCGTAATTGTGTGGTTGAAATGACATCAACTTGGTTGTCTCAACATTTTCAACCACCTCATGTACAATCTTCAATCACCTATCTTAGGGGTATATTGAGGTGTAGCCCAAATATGATGGTTGAGCCAAGCCTTATTTGTAGCACATAGAACCTAAAGAAAACCCAATTCACAGCCTAATGGTAATTGGATTCTTTGAGTTGAATGGCCCTCAATATGGGAATACAACGCCACACTGCATGGGCAAAGTTGTTGAAACCTATATATTTTTTATCCCTAACCACTGTTTAAAGCCTATTATAGATTAAATAATCTTGTTTGGTGGAAACATAGTGAAAGATTGGGATTACATCCAACCACATCCATTGGTGCTACTTGTAAAACAAAACTTGAAACAAATCAATCCCATAAATGTTTGTTGTTTTCTAGCTTCCGAATTAATGGAAAGTGTTAGCCATTGCCCTTGGCTATACTAGCCTTGAAGTACCATAGTACTACTTAAGATAGGTTATATGCAAATAATGCATTAATCCTTAGAATTATGAAAAGTAGAAAAGTCTCATCTTATCAACTTGTAGGTATCAATGATGAAAGGAGGTCCATAGGCCTTGTAATCAACCCACTATTGCATTGAAGTAATATCCCAGTTGCAAGTGTAATTCTAGTTCCATGTTCTAAGATGTTGGAGAGGAAAAAAATTTTGAGGGTAGTCATTATGAATCCTACATGTATGTTAAATGGCACCTCTTGTATGCATTGGTTGAATGATATGCTGGTGACTGGTTGCATGACCTATGATTCTTTGTTTGATTAAATCTAAGTTGTGTTGATGTATTGTTGTGCACTACTATGGATGCATTAACTAAGTATGTAGTGATTCTTAATTTAGTATCTATTAATGAAATAATGAAAGGAATTTTGAGAAGAGATGGAACTGAAATGTTGCATTGTTTGTGAGATTACTACTATTCTTTGATTCTTTCTATGATTTATAACCTCTATGCATCAAAATGATTTCTTAAACTGATTAGAATGTTCCTTATGAATTGTATATTTACTATTTAGCATAGGTATCTTATGTACATGCTTTGTTGTGTGTTTGTATAAGTTTTGAATTTGTTATCTATAGCTGCTACTAGGAAAATGCTAATTTTTGGGCAATCAGATTTAAAAAGAAAAGAAAAAAGTAATAACAAGTGTGATACATTGCTATTTTATAATTTTGTAATATGTGTCAATAAAATTAAAAAACGAAGAGGAACCTGACCTATGAACCAAGGATGATTGCGTTGCTTTCCTAAATGATCTTTTGGAGAAATAAAATTCTCACTATCAATAGTTGTAGGAAGCTCGAATGATAACCTTTTGGTGCTCATAAAACAATGCAACACTAGTTGTATTACTAAGTACTTGAAGGAGAGGTTGTTTCATTGGCATAATATTTCAATTTTATGCTTTCCTTACCTTTTCCTTATGAAACTTTCATCCATTGTACTCTATGGCTATATTTTATGAGAGAATTCTAGTGGAATAAAGGCTAGAGTGAGTTTGTTTAGTTCTTAATAAAGAGAGAAAAGATTGAGAGAGATCAGAAGTGTATATTTTATCATCTTGAAAGGAACTAAACCAATGTCCTCTTAATTGTAAGGGTCAAATATTTTGTCTTATTCTTTTTCTTGGAAGGCTTTGGAACTACCACTTGGAGTGATGATAAGGTGCTTGTTTCTCAAGTCATAAGACCCAAGTTCAAGCCTAAATACAGCCACTTGAAAGAGGTTAGGCTTTCACTCCTCTACCAACCCTCCCAAGACCCCATCTTGGCAGGATGTGCATTGGGCCTCTAGGTGATGATTGTTATTTTAATAAACATATAACTACTAGAGAAAGTCAATTACATTAAAGAAACCAAAACCAAAACCAAAACTTCAGCAAATAAAAAGGAGTAATCACAAGGAAAAAAGGGAAGAGAAAGAGAGCAAGTCATAGAAAAGAAGAAAGGAGAATTGCGACAACAACAACAACTACTAAGCAACTACGACAATAGAGGAAACATCTTCAATAGTACACAAGTAAACCAAAATAACAACAACAACAAAGAATGGAAATATGACACATCTACTCAAAAGAGGTTAGGCTTTCGCTCATCCACCATCCTTCCCAAGACCCCACCTTAGTAGGATGAGCATTGAACCTCTAGGTGATGATCCTTTTAGCAACAAAGAATGAAAAAGATTACAAGGGTACAATAATGGAAAATAAGAAACAAGGGTACAACAATGGAAAACAATAAACAACACTTGATGATTAGGTAAACGGGACCATTTAAGGGAATTTTCAAGACTAAACAAAATGGTCGCATAGTTACTCCCCTATTTTACTTGCAGTTAAATATGATTTTATTTTGGAAATTCTTTCACCATGTTGAATGCTTTCTTTTTTCTTCTTTTCCTTTTCTTTAAAGAGATCTTGGATTGTTGAATCTTTGTTTTTGTGGATCTCTCCACCCGTCCTTGCACTCTCAAGCCTAAATGACTTAAATGAGAGTTGCTTCCAAATGGACTTAGGAACACCCATAAAGATTTGGGGCAATTTGGCATAAAAATTCACCACAAGTGACCAAGGATCCTTAATATGAGGATTGGTACCATGGGCAAAAACCAAGAGAATATTGGACCCATATTAATTTCAGAAATCTTGAAATAAATTTCTAAGTACTAGCAATTTGTTGATTCATCAGGTTTGACCTTGATTTTCTTTTCATGGAACTAATCTTGGATTTCTTTGTATGATTCATCAACTTGAGGAATTTTTAACCCTATATTAAGACTTTCTCAATTCTGACTTAGTTATCTTTCTACAATTTATTGAGCAGAGGGGTCAATAAACAAAAATCTAATTTAAAATGTTCTTTTCCAGGTACAAACTTTCATGATATGATTTTGCTGAATTATTGGCTATGAATTCTTGGAAAACTATATGACTATAATCTGAGTAATTTCCTACACGTTTTTTTCTAAGATAGGTTGGCTATTGTGTTGTATCAACAACCTTATAAGAATAGCCCCATTTTCTTTATGGTCATATGTATAATAAATTATTATATCAGTAATGATTAAAACTTTGTTTAGCTTGGTATTGTAGTAAATAAATTTGTATGTTTCCCTTTATGGATTAAAGCTAAAGCTAGAAGAGTGCTTGCATTACTAAGTTCAGGATGGTGGGGATTGAAGCTAAAGTTGGAAGAGTGGTTGAATTACTGATTTCAAAATAGTTTGATTAAATTTTAATAGTAGTCTGTTATATTATATCCAGTTAAAGGAGCTAAACTGAAATGATTTTGTAGTCTAAATATTGCTAGAGAATAAGGTGAAATATTATTATACCATTAAATCAATTTAAAATTATTAATTTATATATTTCTTGTGGCCAACTGTTTAGTTGAACAATATGTAATTGAACAGCAGAAAATATATTTTTATGGTCTAAGAAAATTAAAATTTGACCCTAAAATTCTTTATTTAAAAAAAATCAGATCTGTAAACAGAATCAGAGTTATTTTACTAAAATTGTGGGTCTTTCACTAATCTTGTCCCACTGCATCTTTCTTATTAGCAAAGTTAGATAACATTCATATCTTCTTTGGGAACGTAAAATTGTTTTCTTTGATTATTATTTCAACATTGAAATATTAAAATCATTTATTTCATGAAGAAAGCTTGTATCCTTTATATCAGAAAATCCAACATGTAGACAATATGTTGGAAGATTTAGAATATGAAATTCCATGATAAATATTCAGCTTTTGGCTCATGTATATGCTGTATGGAAATTTAAGGCTTTTGTGCCACTATTGCAAGAAAGAAAGCAACATAGCTGCTACTGGATTTTCTCTAACAGCTATACATATGTAATATTTAAAATTTTAAACATTCAACTGTATTATCAACTTATTTGCTACCTTTATGCATTATTGTTTGTTGATTGTTGCTAGTTATGGCTACCTTGATTCTTCTGTTGAAAGTTTCTATAATTTGATTTAAGAATTATTGTTCAAATTATTATTATGCTTGCTAGCCAGCTGTTCATTTAAAAAAGACTATTAACTTTCACAGTCTAATTTCTAATTTCCTGCAGGTTAAACCATGAGAATTGTATCATTGGTTATGATATAGTGAATAGATATGGAGATGGCTTCTCAGCCACTATATTATTCTTGTATTTCAATTTGTAATTTATTTATTTCACAAATAATATGTTTTCCTGGAGATTCACTTTCCATGTGACTGATTATATTGGCTATGCATAATTTAAGATAGCTAAGGTGAATTGATTGAGTTATTTGGCTACTTGTTGTGCTAGATGACTATGAATATGATTTCAAGTTAGTTGTTTTGACATCTATACTACACCTTGGCTGCATAGTATGTCAAAAAATATCAATCATCATATTGCCATTCTCTTCCCATTAGATCCCTAGAGATCCCTTAGGCCATTGTTTGTATTATATAATTTTCTGTGTTATGCTTTATTCTTTTAATGCTGAACTGATTGTTATGAATGTCGTTCAAAATGTGAGATCAAATTTCTGATGATTGATTAACTGTTTGGAAAAAAAAATCCGCCTTACATTTCAGGCAACATTTTTGGGACTTCAACTGTTAACGCCTGCTCCCTAGGCTTGGGCATTACAGGAATACTCTGTTTTCATCTCTTGTCACTACTACTACTGACTTTATTTTCTTAATTCATTATTTACAATGAACCTTCTTGTTTTTATCTTGACGGGATACAATTCACTTTCCAAATCCAAGTCTACTGTGGAGAGTAGATTATGACCTTTAAGCTTTTATAACATGTTACAATTTTAAGTGTATTTTAATAGGAAGCCAATGACAGATGAACTTACAGGCATATACAAAAGTAATAGGTCGATCAAAATTGTCTTGCGATGATCTCTCTGACATCCAATAAAACAATCTACACTAACATCAAAACAGAGGAATGTTTACTTCACTCTCCTTTTACCTACAACCGTTACTATGATATTGCTATGAGGTTAGAGTATATTCTGATTCTTCTATCCACTCTTGTAGCTTCTGCCCTTCTGGTCTTTAATGTCTCCAATTGTATTTGAT
Source organism: Gnetum montanum (assembly GCA_015680685.1). Taxonomy (NCBI): domain Eukaryota; kingdom Viridiplantae; phylum Streptophyta; class Gnetopsida; order Gnetales; family Gnetaceae; genus Gnetum; species Gnetum montanum. The sequence continues at coordinate 289,806 of MNCI01026654.1, forward strand.
GATATATAACAGTTATAGCTTTTCTCCCCAAAACTTCACATTTCCCCAGAATGATTCTTTGCATTATCTTTATCCTGTTTTATCATATGCCAAATTCTTATCTTCTTCTATTTTTAACAAAATTATGCTAAATGATCAATTCTCCACTTCTCCATCTCTTTGAAAATTCTAAGGTACCTTCAATTATGCTAAATTATGCTCACTGTGGAGGAAATTATGCTAAATTAAGTCTACTGTGAAGAGTAAATTATGCTCACTGGCTTCACCTTTTAAGGGATTCCAGTTCAACAAAACTCTCTGATGTCTTATCTATCTAGGCATCTTGAATCTCCATTTCTGTGGACTAATTTACTTTATATGCAATGTTTTAGGTAACGTGTTCCATAGATCTTCTCTGAAATTTTAAATAATGTCATACAGAAAATATTCAGGCATAGGACAGGCAATTGTAATGATAAGATATATTAGCATGAGACCAGAAGAAAACTTGAAAAAGGTTCTTAGTTTTTATTCATGAAGCCCACTTGCAATCACAGAGGCACCCTTGGTATATTTTTATTTGATCTTTTCTAGCATCTTTTTAAAAAATTATAAAACAATTAGATATCTTTAACTCATACTTAGCAAAATAAAATGCTACTGTAAATGCTTTGTAGAGTACTTTCTAGACAAGTATGGCTATAATTGTCCAAAACATTGAAGTAACAGAGAAGATCATGGTAAATAAAGCTTTGTACGCTGCTTATTTCATCTCTTTAATGGCAGTTTCCTCTGGCTCATGAGATATTATGTTTAAGGAAAACCAAACAATTTTCTACCATTATGTAGTTGAAACAATTAATATCTCAACTACGTATAACCATTTGGCCAAATTTTGAAGCCCAAGGTAAACCAGATGAAAAGGAAACTCCATAAAGTAAAGAACAAAAGGAAGTGATAGAAAAGAGTCCATTAGTTGATTCCAGTATACAACAAAATATGAGTTGCAAGGGGTATGAAAGCCCTATTTACTTTAAAAAGAAGACATAAGAAGGAATCTATTCTAGCCTGAGATATTGGAAAACTACTCTATCATGTTGCTGCTCAACCAACTATTCTTCATGGGTGTGTTGTATAGGGTCTTGCTCAATGAATTCAGAAGAAATTCAGAAGCTTTTGCTGCTCAATGAATTCAAAGCAAAGAAAAAGATACAATATAACATTATGCTTCTTGAAGCAGAGTTGATGCCATTGGAAGTTAAAGCTATTTGTCAGTTTATAGCCTACACTTATAATCTTTCTGAATTCTCATTGGATAAATACTTCAAAAAAGTGACAATGGAAATCCATGATAAATGATGGCTTCATGAAGGAGTTCTATGGATTAATAAATGAAATATTCAAGAGTACATTCTTGGCTTCATGAAGGAATTCTATGGATTAATGAATAGAATATTCAAGAGGACATTCTTTATTCTGATCCTAAGCAAGTTTGCAAATTGGCAAAACAGGCAACATTTGAAAAACTTTGGGAAAATATAATAGGAAAAAAAAACATTTATATTTGAATAGTATCAATGAAGGCCTTAATTTGAAAGCAAACTATATATCTGCTGCTATTCCTCATGACTTGAGGTGCACAACTGGCAAAACACAAATGGGATCTCAGCATCTAACAGTTGAAATAGGTAAATGGCTCAAAATTCTTTGTGAAAAATATATATGTTGGTTATGCAATACAAATAACATCGAAGATGAATACCAAATTTTTGTGCAATGTCTTATATTTGAGCACATTAGACATAAATAAGATGTTACAACTGCATATTTGGTTGATTTGTTCCAAATGTTACCAAGACCACTTGGTAATTTTGTTAATGATGTTTTCAAAACTCATACCATGTATATTCCTACAGTCCAAGAGATCCAGAAGGTATACAGAGATAATAAAATTTCAGTGCCAGTTAAATTCATCTAGGATTCTCTGGGTATTAAGAAAATTATCAGGATCTGTCAAACAAAACCACCATAATCTATGTACAAGTAAATTCAACGAGGTACGAATCTAAGCTTACCCTGAAAGAAGTCTTTTGAACGCAACCAAGGTGACTCTTACAGGTATTACGAGGAGTACTGTGTAGCCGGAGAATTCTCACTGTAGAAAAATGGCAACCTCTAAGAGGCAACAGTGACATCGATCAAGCAGCCGTGGTCCTTGCTCCTGTGTGCGTGAACACAAAAAATAACATTTCAAAGTCTCCGTAAAAGCTTGCTTCCAAAAACTGTACCAATCTAAGAATTTAGGATCGTCAATAATGAATTCTCCAAGAATTGAGATACCAAAACCATCAAAACTTACCCATACAAATCAAGCGTTTCAAAAAAAAAAAAAAATCATTAACAATACGGCACGCCATAATCAGAAACAATACAGAAGAAAACGATCAGCTAAATCTGCAAAGAACTACCCTCTTGTACCTGTAAAACACTGAAACACTGATCCTATATTTCTTGTAAGAAAACATGAACCGCGATTTCGAAAGTTGAAAGTTCGGGTTTAAATCAAATGCCAAGGTCGGCCGTGGCAACTTGAAATAATATCCAATCTACGAAAACTGGAAATTAGGAAGCGCAATGAACCCACCACCCAGCAGGACCTAGTCACGCTTACCTCAGAATTTAAAGCTTCTGTTAAAGAAGATGCGTCATCCATGACAATGGCATTGAATTGGCGTATATGGCGAATGTATGCAGATCCAGGGCAATGGCTACTTTTCTCCAGTGAGTTCGCCATCGTGGCAGTGTTTAAACACCGTCGCAACGGGACAGTGCCAAACTGCCAATCAATAACATAAAAAATTCGCATAAGCTAATCCAAACTTGAGTAAGGTGGCAGATTAGATTCTGGGAGTGGCCCATTTAGATTAGCATCGGGAGATTGACATGAAGGTAGGATAGCTACGCCTCTTTTTTATTTTAAAATGGGTGAATGTTTTTAAGATAAATCTGCATTTAATCTATTTAAAGTGGTGGTTTTTAAAAAAGAAAAAGAAAACAGTCGAAAGTTGCAAAGTCGGACACTAGGGTCCACACAAAAGCATACAAGCAAGAAGTCCTAAAGGCCAAAACAAAACGTCGCTAAGGTGACAACATCCATTGTTGAAAATGGCTACCTAGACCATCATCATGGCTAGTAGGCATCAACAACATGTTAGAGGTTTCTTTTTTCTTAAGTGAAAAATGTATTGAGTGTCAAATGAAGGGACATGCATGATCATAATCCAGATTTGAACCATGAGAGGGCACATGGGTTGGTGTGTTCTTGAGCCAATAGGACCTATAGGAGACCATCCTATGCCACATGTCCCTAGAGTTGTTAACACTATTCTAACAATGATGAGTTGGAGAGGATGGGTGCTAGGCATCATCACGTGCAATTTCAATGGTTATTGTTATATCAAAGTAATGCAAAAGAGAAGAGCTTGAACACATACTAGAAGGAGGAGTATGCTTTCATAATCATTTTTTGCTAAAGTCTCATGTCTCCACATCCATGGATGCTATGTCATCCTCCTAGTCCAAGATAGGAGTGGACTAATACAAAGGAACAAGGACATTCCCAAACACCATCAAAGAGTTGGAAGTCTAAGAGGAATATGAGGTAGGTGGATGGTGGCTAGTAGGGAGACAAGGGAGGTGGGAACTAATGATGTGGAGATGGAGAAAATTGGAAGGGCTAACCAAGGGAGGGGATAAATTGGGAGGTGTATTGGCACCACTCTAAAGAAGCTCAACTTGACACCACCCTTGAGTTCCAAAGTAGATAAGTGTTCTAAAGCTAACTTAAGATAGACTATGCCTCAATGATCAAAGCACACACAAGCACAACATAAGTACACAATAGATGTTAATCCAAAGGTTAGAAGCATAGCATGTACAACTAAGATCATCATACAAGAGCCATGACTAATGAGACATACACACATGCATAATCATAGAGAACACTAGCATACACATAAGAGACCTCATTATTTAAGAGACTTAAAATGTGTCCCTATACTAATAAGGTAATCAACCATATAACATGAATGTTGAACTCATCTTGACATACAATTAAGGTTTAGAGATGCTAATGCAACCTGATGAATCATGGTTTGTCAAGTGCTGATATTGGACCCTTGTTAACTAGGTGCTAATATCGAACCCCTGCTATCAAACCCCTAATATCTTATGAGTCTCGATATCAAACCCTTGATATCAGACCCTCGATATTAGGTACACGATATCGTGGTTCCTATGTGAGCCTATAAATACACAATTGGGCACACAAGAAAGTGATAGAAAAAGTTAGTGTTAGAGTAGGATCTTTTTGTCAGTTTCGATTCCTCTCAACCCTTTCCTCAGTGCATGCCCACAATGTGATGATTGTAATTATACAGAACCTTTATTCAAGTGTGATGTACTTGGACATGCACATGACCGGCAATAAAGATCGAGATTACTTTATCATTGCAGCATTCACTTAGTTTTAACTGTTATTTATTGCTTTCTTACTTAATATCTCTTTACCTTTCTCTCCTATCCTTGTTATTAACCCCGGAATGAGTACAACTTAATCACAAGCATTTAAGTGTGACTACTTGGTATCCCAATAGCGTACCTAGGACATGTGCTTGGTAATCCTAGTAGTAGTACATGAGGTCCAAGATGTGTATGAATGATTAAGGATGGATGCTCATCGTTCTTAGGCTAGCTTAGATTCTCTTCTCCCATTCCCTCTTAGGTTAATCAAAGTTATTTTCCATTGCCTCTAGGAGTAGCACTAGCTTGGGACCACATCATACACCTCACTTTGGACTAAGCCATATGTGACAAAGCAAATAATAGTTCAGGTGGGAAGACAGCGAATTGCGATCAACGTGTAACTATCTAGATACCACAACTAGCCCATCTACGAAGTTCAATTGGATCGTCCGTGAATGCTCGTATTCGTATGGTTGAGTGTAGGGGTACCTCGCCACTCATCATTGACACCATTGCCAAGGATGGTGCTAGTTATCTAGATTAGTTATATCATACAAGATGGCTGTAACAAAGTATTCACAATATATCTCTTAAAGTCACACACAATTCACAACAATGTCTCTCTCATAAGACTGTGACAATGCAACAACTAGTAAGGCAATTCATTGGAGAACCAAAAAATTATATGATGATAAAGATGAAGTTTGGAGTACTCAATCTGATGCAAGGGCCTTCTATGTACATAAATGAAAACAACATCGTTCCAACTCACAAATTCATAACCTACCTAGTGACGATGAACCCCTACTAGCCACTAAGAGCCTAATACATATACAAGAGGCTGTTTGAATATCTTGCAGGCATCGCAAGAAAAGCTGTCTACCCAAGCTTGATTTAAACAACTTTCCCAAGTTTTCAAGAGGCTATGATTTAGATCCGCAACATCATTTACAAGCCTTCCATGATGCTTGTGTATGGAATAATATTAATAATGGGTAGCAAAAACTTAAGCTCTTTCCTTTGACACCCGTTGGCCAAGCAAAAGTATGGTATAGGTCTTTAAAACCAAAATCAATTCGACATTGGCCAATAATGGTAGAACTCTTCAATGAAAGATATCAAACCTATGCAAGAGTGTCAGCCTTGCGGAGACAAATCCAAGAATTGAAACAGGAACAACATGAACCCTTGGACATGGCCTTAGAAAGATACTATTCATTGTTAAACAATTGCCCAAGCCATGGATTCTCTGAGAAAAGGCTAATGTACCATATCATGGATGGGCTCCGTAATGAAACAAGGGAAACCCTAGAGATGTATGCCCCAGGTCAACTATATGAGCTACAAACCCACCAATTCCAAGAGCTTATTAAGTGGGTAGCAAAAGAAGAAGGAGAAATGGCTAAATGGGAGAATGTTGAAAGCTCTCAATAGGACCAAAATCTTGAATTAGCAAAGGTCCATGATCATGAAGAGGAGAAATCAACTCACCTCAAGGAGGTGGAATCATTTTTGCCAATACTACAATCACTAGATCAAATTGAGGCAAAGATCAATAAGATGATGGAATGGATACATGAAAAATCTGGAGAATATGCCAACACTATTAGAGGTAGAACCATGATGAACCAAGAAGCAGGATAGAACACCCTTAGACAATTGGAAAGAAGGGTCNTTTCTTCCCCAATGTTCATGTAAATGTGACAAGATTGTACATTGACCCTTGGGGTGATTGTATAGGCAAATGTTACATTGATATGTATGATTAGCAATTGAGTTCTTATTCTCTTTGACCCTTCTTTCCAATTGTCTAAGGGTGTTCTATCCTGCTTCTTGGTTCATCATGGTTCTACCTCTAATAGTGTTGGCATATTCTCCAGATTTTTCATGTATCCATTCCATCATCTTATTGATCTTTGCCTCAATTTGATCTAGTGATTGTAGTATTGGCAAAAATGATTCCACCTCCTTGAGGTNTAAGATCACCATCTCATGTTCCTTATACTTCTCCATGCCCTCAATATATCCATCTTTCACCTTCTTCTACATCGCCACTAATAGTACCAATAGGTTTTGCACCACAACATCAACCCATGAACGTTACTTGTGCTGCTACTATCAACCACAGTGGGAATCCTTCACAACGTTGAAAGTGTCCTTTCTTTAGGCATGACCAAAGAAAGAGATAGCAGGATTCCGAAACCACTACATCCCCTAGCCCAGTGCAAGTTCAATGTTGTGATGCATCTACCTTCTCGAACTCAACACCTTGTGTTATCTTATCAGGGCCACCAATCAATACTCCAACAATCATGCAGCCCAATGAATATAGCCATGTAGGGAGACATATCGATCCTCGCATACCATCTTATGGTCAAGGGTGCCATAGTAGGTCAAATCTGTATCAATTAAACTAATCTTCTAACTTGCCCTACTATGTCAACTTTAATACAAGGTGTGCACCCCAATTTGGGTTCATTCCAACCACAACATCAAAAGACACCTAGTGGTTTGGATATGACCAGGTCCCAGTATTTTTGAAATGCATGGATCCAATCCTTCCATTTATTAATTCTTGCTATGATCAAAAGTTTAGTTATGGGGGATATCTCCCCATTCTAACAAAAAAAATTAATAAATGTTTTTCCTTTTCTTTAATTTTACAATTTTTTTTCCAATTTTTCATCTTTCAATTTTTTGTTTTATCTTTTTATTGGCTAGTTCATTTTTTTATTTATTGTTTTATCTTTTTATCTTTTTATGGGCAATCTCATCTATGAATAAAACACTCAGGTGACTCATTGGTTGAGTTGTTGTTCTATGCTATCAAGTCTTAGATGACTAATTACTTGGATAGTGAGCCCATCACATCCACCCACCCATTCTATTAATAAGAGGTTCTACTCTGGGTCCGATGATATTCTTGACATCATTAAAACTTAAAGTAATTTTGTGCTCATTATTCCTAGAGAGAAAAATGATGGACTAAGAAGGAATGGCCAGGGTGTGACATTAAGGGGACTTGTGGATTCTCTTTGGTAACATCTATAAGGTGCTATCATGTAGCTTGGCTATACTAAGATCCTTGTAGATCTAACAAAAAATAAAAGTAAGAGTAATGAAGGCACTCAATAAAAAAAACCCAATGCTATTCTAGGGGGTCCCACTAGAAAGACATGCACCCATGCCTAAAGGTAGGTGGCTTCTCTAGATTATGCATCCAAAAAAAAAAAAANTTGGAGTGATGGGCTAATGACACATTAATCAGATCCTACACTCAAGATTCATTGTGCCCTGGGTCAGTTACCTCATGTCCCAATCTGTGCAGTCCCTTCTACAATTTGCCTAATCTTGTTGTCCATGTATTTGTGATTTATGTCTTGTGTAGCATTGAATTCATACCTCATCACGGTGGTATCTACATGTGTGTGTTTTGTGGAACTGGTGTGGATTACATTTAACCCTTCTAGTGCCTATGGACATTTTAAGGTGTGGTTATGCAAGGGCATTATAGGTTGGAACCTACTTTGGGGAGGACCCACTTGCATGACTTTTGTAATTTGTACTTGTTGCACACCACCACATCATTTTATACCCTCCAAGCACTTCATTGCCAAATCTATTCTTTCCTTTATCATCATTTTATCAAATGTTCCTCAAAACCATTACATGTCCTTTGATGTGTCACCTAAACAAACTAGGCTTGACATTAAACTTTTAGGGCAACTTCCTTGAAAAAATTTCTAACTCTAAAATCACACCAAGTAAAGAATTTAACATTTGCTAAAGGTAATAAGTAAGGTATGAAATAATTGAACTTCTTTCAATAACCTTACTAACAACTGATCTTTGTGTGATTATAGATGGCCCCTAAAAGAGGATAACAAGGAGGACCTTCTCAAGGTGCAACTAAACGTCTAGGGGGAGGCAAACCTCATGTAGAACATGTAGAGTAGGAGGTACAATCATTTAGCATCCATCAGGGAACTCCTATTACTACACAATCTAGCCAAGAAAAAGGTGGAGAGATCAAGGCCCAAGCCTACGAAGAGGAATAATGGCTATTTGTAGCATGGCATGTTAAGGCCAATCAAGTGTTCCTGCAACTATCATGTCCATGGGAGGTGCCGACTCCATCAAACATTGGAGCATTAGCATGAATGACACATGACCCCTGAACCAAAGAGGAAAAGCTCTAGGCACTCCTTCAAAGCCATCAACTTCCAAAACCTGGAGCACAAGACAAGGGGAAGAGACCCATGGAGGAACCACTGCCACCAGGAACCACATGAGTTCCAGTAAATTCTATAATTTTGTGTCTGTGTCACAATTTTGTCATATTCAATTCTCCAATATGACATGAATAAATTTCTAGTCAGTTAATAATCCCATACCTATCCACTGTGTAATTAATTGAGCTTGTTCCTCACTTTCTTTGACTCGAGGACAAGTTATTATTTAGTCATGGAGGTATGATGAATCACGGTTTGTCAAATGCTGATATGGGACCCTTGATATCGGACCCTTGTTAACCAGGTGCTAATATTGAACCCTTGTTAACCAGGTGCTGATATCAGACCCTTGTTAACTAGGTGCTAATATTGGACCCTTGATATTTGATGAGTCTCGATATCGAGTACACGATATCACGGCCTGGCTAGCAATATTGAATACGCGATATCATGGTTCCTATGTGAGCCTATAAATACACAATTGGGCACATAGGAAAGTGATAGGAAAAGTTAGTGTTAGAATAGGATCTTTTTGTCAGTTTCAATTCCTCTCAACCCTTTCCTGAGTGCATGCCTGCAGTGTGATGATTGTAATTGTATGGAACCTTTATTCGAGTGTGACGTACTTGGACACGCACATGACCAGAAATAAAGATCGAGATTACTTCATCATTATAGCATTCACTTAGTTTTAACTATTATTTATTACTTTCTTACTTAATATCTCTTTACCTTCCTCTCTTATCCCTGTTATTAAACGCAGAATAAGTACAACTTAATAACAAGCATTTATGTGTGACTACTTGGTATCCCAGTAGCATACCTAGGACATGTGCTTGGTAATCTTAGTAGTAGTACATGAGGTCCAAGATGTGTATAGATGATTAAGGACACATGCTCATCACACTTAAGCTAGCTTAGATTCTCTTCTCCCATTCCCTCTTAGGTTAATCAAAGTTATTTTCCATTGCCTCTAGGCGTAGCACTAGCTTAGGACCACATCATACATCTCACTTTGGACTAAACCATACGTGACAAAGCAAATACTAGTCCAGGTGGAAAGACAAAAAATTGCGATCAATGTGTAACTATCTAGATATCACAACTAGCTCATCTATAGTGTTCGACTAGATCATGCATGAACACTTGTATTCGTATGGTTGAGTGTAGGGGGGTACCTCGCCACTCATCACAACCCAAGTGGTACCAACTTTTCAACCTAAAGCAAAGACTCGTTTAAAATGCAAATAATCTTGATACCCATTGTAATGATATAAGTGTGTAAAAATTTGGAAGGCACTTATTCCTTCATCCCCAAAATTATGCTTCCTACTTTAAGTTACAATTCGCAAAAATATGCTTACTTCAAGTTATGATAAAAATTTGTGCTTTCTACTTGAAGTCTCAATCAAGAATATGTGCATCCTATTCAAAATCACAATAGAAATTTATGCTTCCTATTCAAAGTTATAATTAAAAACATGTGCTCCCTACTCAACGTCATGATAGAAATTTATGCTTCCTACTTGAAGTCACTTTCAAGAATATGTGCATCCTATTCGAAATGACAATTAGAAACATGTACTTCCTACTTGAAGTCACTTTCAATAATATGTGCTATTTCTCTCTCTCTCTCTCTCTAAGAATGTAGTAATTTGACAAGAAAGTGGTAGTACTAGGGTAGCTGTGTTCTACTCTTCTTGATACATGCTACTTTGTTTGAGTATCAAATCTTACACCTTCTACTAAGTGGCATGATGAAGACATTAACCCATCTCTTTAATGTATTTTGCATCCTTAATTTTCTCAGGAGTCTTAAAGGTCGAAAAAGTATGTTTAGCTCTCTGTTTGAAGTTGATTATGATGTTTTCTAGGTCAAGCAAGCTACTTTGAGATCACTATGAGTTGTAGTGAGGCTATAATCTAGGAACTATGAATGAATAAGGGTTACAATCTACCATAGTTTTTCAATCCATACATAAATCCTTCATGTTTCATGGCTTCAGCAAATTATAGGGAGGATGTGAGCATAAGAGGTTGCAACATGAGGGTGTGAGTCACAGTCTAGTCATGGTAAGCTAGCTACAAGTAAATTATTAAGCTAATGAATGTTGTAGCCCATCTGTAGTTTGAAGGAAATAGTGACAAAAAATCAGGGGGTTTTACCAATGCAACTGGTAGCAACTTGTAATCCATTGTAGTCTAGGAGTTGTAAAGTGTTGCAACATGTACTTATTCACAATCTCTAGAAAATAGAAATTAGCACTTTTACTAGTTTGAAGGATTGTGAGCTACAATTCCATTGCAATCTAAGAAATATGAGCTATTGCAATTCACTTAGAGAAATCGGTTGCTGCATGTAGTGGCCATATGGGTCTGGTTGCCAGTAAGGGTATTGTTGTCTAGGCGGTGGCATCCCCCATGGCTGTGGGTGTTGCCACTGCCTGTGTTGCCCGATAGGTTGTGGCGGAGTTCCACTTGGATAATATGTTAACAGTTGGTGGAACTGCCTCGGGTTACCTTGGGGATAAGGTAACCTTCAGGGTGCCTGCCGTCTATTAAGTCTTGGTTTGGGTGCATACACCCTAGACTCTTGTAGATGTGAGATTATTAGGCAACATCCCTTAGGATGGTCATATTGGCAAATCTCACATTCACCATCATTGTTCATGTTAGAATCCACAACCTCATTGTGATAGTCATTTTTCCCTTACCCTTGTCACGTGCATGGCTTGAGTCTCTCTACTTTTTCTTATCATGGTCATTACTTCACTCCTCCTTAGACTCCTCTACGATTTTTAGAATGGTTTCAATTTTACTATCTAAGGAGTTCCATATTTGATCTACCTTAGCCAATACTTTCATTGTTAATTTCTAAAGCGGAAAGGTTTTTCTATTCACCAACTCTTTAAGTGGTGACTCGTCCTCTTCATCACAAAATCTCACTTCCCTCTTTTAGAGGGAAGGATCGCGGTTATATTCTTCCATGCTTTCTCTTTTTCGTAGTTCCCCTTCTTCTTTAGCTACTTGCTCCAACAATCTATGAACTTCATGGGACCTAATTTCTGATAATCTATCTTGGGCATATGTCCCAAGGGTTCTCCTAGTTTCATATCTTAGCCCATCTACGAGGTGGTGTAGTTGATCCCGTTGTGCGTAACCATGGCCCAGGCAATGATGTAGCAATGCATAATATCAGCCCATGGCACCATCCAAGGGTTCATGAGTATCCTGCTTCCATCCTTGGATTTGCTTACTCAAGTTGGACACTCTGGAGTACGTTTGGTATTTATCGTTGAACAATTCTAGCATTGTACTTCACCTCCTAATGGTTTCTGGTTCTAAGGATTGGTACCAACTCTCTGCTTCTTTTATGAGTGTCCTAGGAAACAACCTTAACTTTTGCCACTCATTTTCAATATTCTGTAAGGCACAAGCATCGTGGAATGCCTGTAAGTGATTCTCCAGATCAGCATTGTATCCCCCCTCAAACGATGGGATATTATTCATGTCTAGTCTCTTAATCCGGCTATCTTTCTGATGCCTTGTAGGTATTCTAATTTCCTCCGTAATGTCTAACATACTTCGGGTGGCAAGTAGGGGTTCATCATGATCATCTCTCTCATGACATCTATGATGCCTACGTGGTTCCCTACTTTCCCTTCTTTCATGCCTTGACTCTCTTGAATGCCCTCGTCCTCGTTCTCGACTCTCTCGTTGAGGTCTCTCATTTTGCTTACCCTTATCCTCACCGTTGTGCTCTTTGTGACTACGTCCAGATGTTGAAGAAGAGGGTGAATGATGTGATGAAAGGGAAGAAGAAGGAGAGCCATTGCCATGGTGATGTCTCCTACCTTCTCTTCGGTGATCCCGACCCCAATCGTAATGACGATTAGAATGCTTGCTCTTATTTTGTGTTTGTGTCCCCTCATTGAACACTTGATTTTCGTGGGCATCAAAACCAGGGTTGTGTATCGTGGAGTGAAGGTTCTGATACACCACCTCCTCACTACTGTTAGGAGAGGGAACATCATTTTGTGGAGAACCTATTGAGATAGGTTCACCACCCCTAATTTCTCTTATGACAGGTGAAGCGTTGCAGGGTCCTTTGCCCTTCATCGATGTATGGTAACTCTCCTACCACTCATCCCATTGACGTTGCACTTTTGTGGGATGGTAGTCCCTTACGTTGTAATCGCACACAACGTACTCAGCATATAATTGTGACATGCCAATTCGTGCAAGGGCACAAAGGAGCATGTTGGGGGCAGCTCTATCTGGAGGTAACACTATGTTACCTTCTAAATCTCTCCAACATAGCTATTCATCTTGATGGAAGACAAAGGTAAAGTTGGGTACATATTCATCATGATGAGTATACACCACAATGAATTCTTAAGAACCTAGCAAATTTTGGTTATGTGTTTGATGTTGCCGACTATTTCTAGTGTTATCCCTAGGCGGTGAAGTGCTTTTATGAGAAGAAGAAGACATTGTCTCTTATTCAATGTGCTAATTGACCGTTATATAATTTTTTTTGATTAACCCTAAGGGTTCGTTCAAGCTTCCCAATGATGTGGATGATTTCCTATGTTCTACTTAGCGCACAAACAACTTAGTCCACAGAAACGGTGCCAATGATGAGTGGCGAGGTACCCCTACACTCAACCATACGAATACAAGCATTACACGCATGATTCAGTCAAACTTCGCAGACTAAGTGCCTACACGCCTTATGGAACACTTAAGGTTAATCATTCGTTGTCTTCCCAGACTTACTTGTATTTGTCATAGTTGTATCGTTAAGTCTGAGGTATGTGATTTTTATATCTTTTATGTTTTTATCTCCTATGCTAATGAGGTAAAGGGTGAAGAGACTAATTAACTAACTTTAACTAACTAAGTCTTAATTAACCTAGCATCAGTATTCATTCCCACTTACCGTTCACACGCTGAACCAATGCAACCTCTGGGATTACCAAACGCTATTCATTGTTGGGATTACCAAGCGTAACGCACGTGCTTGAAGCGGTCGTACTGAATGCACTTAACTATGGGAGAAGGGTTGAGAGAGATTTAATTAACTAATGAAGCATTTAAATGATGAAAAATAAATAAAATCATATTTATCTTAGTCCATGTAATGCAAGGTTTATCTAAGAAGTTTGTCTTTATTTCCGTACACAAACTTGTGCTCAGGTACAATATTTGCTCGAATAAAGATCCATTCACTTTGGAGCTCCTACTATGGGCACATGGAAATTATTCTATCTCTGGAGAGGTAAAACTACCGGAGTTTCACTACGGTCTAGGCCTAAACTTTGAAACAAGGGAGAGTCGCCTCTTAATTATAGATTTGGTGACGCACTGCGATATCGCGTACGTGATATCGTAGGGGAAGACGCGATATCGCGGGGGATGCGATATCATCGCGGACGTGATATCGCGTATGCAATATTGTAGGGGAAGATGTGATATCGTGGCCCATGCAATATCGCGGCATGATGAATTCCAACCAGGCATGTGAAAGATAGTAGAATCAAGAGGTTAGATATGAACAATATTTCTTGATTTGAGGGGTGATATAACTTAGATCTATAGACCCATCTTCAAGCCTTTCACAATGCATGTGCCTTGTAGAACATAGGAAATAACTGGCAAAAAACAAAGCCATTTCTTTGGACACATAAAAGAAGTAGAAAGTTGGTACCACTTTTTGGAATCGGAATCAATTCATATATGGAATATGATGCTTGAGTTTTTCAATGACAAATATTAGACTTACTCCAAAGTGTACAATTTAAGAAAGCAAATCCAAGGCTAGTGACAAGAAACACATGAACCCTTGGACACATTCATGGGCAGGTATTATTCCCTTTTGCATAGATGTTCTAGCCAGGGTTGTTCTTAATTGGAGTAGCTTTGCCATATCATAGATGAGCTCCAATCAGAAATGAGAAGAACTCTTGGGGTCTATGCCCAAGGGAGACTATTAGAACTAAGAGCCCATCAGATTCAAAGGTTGATTGAGTAGGTTGTAAAAGAAGAAGGTGAATTGAAAAAATAGGAAAGTGCTGAGAGGTATAACCGAGATCCTTCCATTAGAAAAAGGGAGGTTTGATTTTGTGATAGTGAGGGGGAGGTATCACTTGATGAAGTGATGCAACAAAAAACCTTGCTAATTCAAAAATTTGTGTTTGAAATTTCAGCTAAGGTTGAAAAAATGTGGAAATTTTTAGATGAAAAATTTCAAATTGCTTTGAAAATTACAGAAGAATCCAAAGAACAAGGTAGTGATCATGATTGCAGGAGAAGGAAAAAAGTTGAACATGCCTACCAAAGGGGTAAGGGCAAAGCTGCTATAGTAGAAGAGGTTGTGGAGTCAAAATTAGATGATGATGGTGGGTGACATTTGCCAACATGAACATCCTAAGTGATGTTTCCTTGTTGTGTAACACTTATAGGAATCTGGGGTGTATGCTCTGAATACTAGACTGGCATGAAGGTAAGCACCTAGAAGGTTTCCTTATCCTCAAGACAACCCAAGGTAATTCCACCAACAATAATAGGCTTATTATCCAAGTGAAGCTCCACCACAATCATATGAGTAGTATTAATAATAGGAACACCCATAGTTGTGGGGGATGCCACCACCTAGGCAGTAATACCCTTATAGGTAGCCAGATTCGTATGGGTATTATGTTCAACAACCCATGTCTTCGCACGACTCTTCCAGTCATGCTTCTTTTCGGCATGACTACTACCCTCTAGAGTATTATAGAACTCATTCTCCATCTCGTAGAGGGGAATCCCCATATCCTTATCATCCTCCTCATCCTTTAGCACATGTTCCTCCATCCTCAACCCAATTACTACCTGCTCCATCCATGTAGGACAAAATTCTCACATAGTTGTAACAACGTAATGCTACTAGGGTTGTTAACTTATAGTCGATTCCTCAACTGAGTGGTTTGGAACCTAGATCCCATAAAAGATCATTCTTTCAAAATAGTAGCCCTAGAAAGCCCTCACCTACTTATGCGGTTGGTCATCGTGTGTCTCTTTCATCCTCTACATCCATTTCTTTTGAGAGTCCTTCAAACCAAATGCCTCCCAAGATTTGCACAATCATGTTAACCCATGTTGTATTTGATTAGATCAAGGTTGGCAACCTTTCCAAGAAAGGATTTGATCTTAGGAGTCCTCTCATCTACTTGAAGATTGTTAGAAATGAGTCATGTAAGGCTCTTTTTAATTCAGGTTCTAGTATCAACTTGATTTCCCATGAAATGTTCAACACCTAGAACCTACCTTCTCTCAAGAAGAGCAACATTCATTTAGAATTGGTAGATTAGTCCATCATTGTTCCATTGGAACTAGTGGAGGAAATTGTGAGCACTATCTATGGGTGGTTGTATCTTGCCAATTTCTTGGTGATCAAAATTGACAATTACAAGGGGGACTTCCCAATCATTATGGAAAGGGCTTGGTTTAAGCATTGTTGATGCACAAATGGACATCAAATATCTTTTCCTAGAGATTTCCAAGGAAAATGGATTTAGAAAGATTAAGAAGAAGCAAGTTCCATTAATTGTGTATAGCAATACAAGGTGCAATTGTGTGAAAAAACTTTGGTCTATTAAAAGAACATCAATCAAAGCATGTAGACAATGTGTAGATGAATTTGAAATCCAAAGGTGCCTATAAAAATTAGCCAGAAAACAAGAGGATACCTAATGACTGATAGCTAATTCTAAAACCAACACACTTTTCATGGAACCTACTGAGAGCCTAACTTGTGCCTATGTTGAAGACATGGATGAATTAGAGTAAGTTCATCACCAAATATTCAATGATGAACTTAATAATGCCAATTGGAGAGAGTTAAAAATCCTTGATAGTTTTAAATAGGAGCCCTTAGAGTTGAAAACTCTACCTACCGGCATGGAATATGCATTTTTGAAAAATGGTAAACTAGTGATAATCAATGCCAACCTTGCTCCTGAGTAGAAAATGATGCTGTTGAAGGTGGTCAAAAAATGGCCAACAACCTTTTCTTGGTCATATCCTAAACTCACAAGGATTGATCTTAGGATATGCCAACATTGAATCTATACTGATCTGGTCATGAAGCCAAAGAGGTAGGTGGCTAAACCCCAAATTAAAATAGATTGTTAAAGAGGAAATTAAACAATTCCTCAAGGTGGGGTTCATCTATCTAATTGAAAATAGTGAGTGCCTTAGCCCACTTGTAATTTTGCCAAAGAAAGGTAGCAAGTGATGGATCTATATTAATTTCAGGCTGTTGAACATGGTGATGTTTAAAGACCAATTTTCATTATCATTTGTGGACTAGGTGTTGGACACTATTTCTAGGCATTGATATTATAGCTTTTTGGATGGTTATAGTGGCTATGACCAAACTCAAATCATGCTAGAGGATTAAGCCAAAACTACATTTACATATTGAAAGATGCTGTTTGGTCTATGAAATGCCCTTGCAACTTTCCAATGCCTCATCCTAAGCATTTTTCAGCAGCAGATTAGTAGCAAGGTGGAAGTCTTCATGGATGAATTTTCCACCTATGGTGCTACATTTGAGCAAGCCTTGGACCACTTTGAGCAAGTGCTTAAAAGGTGTATGGAGACTAATCTTTGGCTCAATTGGCAAAAGAGCCATCTCATGGTCCAGGAGGGCATTGTGTTGGGGCATAGGATTTCGTAAGGGATTGAGGTGGACCCTAAAAAGATTCATGTCATCCAAGGAATAACCCAACAACTAGAAATCATTAAATATGTCTAGTAATTCCTTGGACACACTAGCTACTACTAGCGATTCATAGAGAATTTCTCTAAGATTGCAAAACCATTGGTCAAGTTCACAAAGAAAGATGCTCTATTTATATGAACCAAGAAATGTGAGAAGGCATTCTAGCAGCTTAAGGAGAAGCTTGTAGAGACTTCAATTCTACAAGCACTTGATTGGTCTTGACCATTTCACATTATGATAGATGCATCAAACTATGCCTTGCAAGCTGTGCTTACATAGTTGGATGATCAAAAACATCCATATTATATCCACTACACAAGCTGAAGCATTGCAGGTACACAACTCAATTACACCACAATGGAGAAAGAGCTGATGGCTATGGTGTATGTTTTGGAAAAGTTTAGGTACTATGTGCTTGGATATAAGGTGTTTGTGCACACTGATCATAGTGCCATTCGCTTCCTGATGAATAAACCAATGGTGAGCCCCCATGTCATACAATGGTGATGAGATGCGATATCGCATGCGTTGCGATATCACGATCCGTCGTTAAATCTATAAATAAGAGGCGGCACTCCCCTCACTTCTCATCCTAGGCTTAAAGTAGGAAAACTCTGGCAGTTTGATCACTCCAGAGATAGAATATTTTCCATGTGCCCATAGTAGGAGTCCCCAAGCGAATGGATCTTTATTCGAGTAGCTTTGTACCTGAATGCAAGTTGTGTACGGCAATAAAGACGAGCTTTGTGAATAAACCTTGCAGTGCATGGAATAGGATTTATTACTTGTTATTTCTTACCTGTTATTTATTACCTACATTAGCGTGGCATGAGTACGACTTGATTATGAGCATTGACGAATGTGTACGGCTAGTCAAGGAATCAGCTGCTCATCGCGATTAGTCTCTCTCACCCTCAACTCCTAGAATACGGGATGAGTAAGACTTGATTACAAGCATCTATGAATGTGTATGGCTAGTCAAGGAATTGGCTGCTCATCATGTTTAGGCTAGTTAAGTGCCTCAGTACGACCACTTCGAGCACATGCGTTACATGTGGTGATCCCGGTAACGATTAGCATTTGGTAGCCACAGTTGCATAGTTCAGGGTGTGTACAGTAAGTGGGAACAGATGCTAACGCTAGTTAATTTAGACTTAGTCCTTAGTTAGAGTTAGCTAGTTTCTCAACCCTTCGCTCTTAGCATAGAAGACATAAAATCATAAAAGACAATAAAAATCATATACCTCGGACTTACTTAACCATACACCACGACAACAAAAAGTAAGTCTGGGAAGACAACGAATGATTAACCCCAAGTTTTCCATGGGGCGTTTAGGCATTTAGTCTGCGGAGTTCGACTAGATCATGAGTGCTATGCTCATTTTGTATGGTTGAGTGTAGGGGTACCTCGCCACTCATCATTGGCACCGTTGCTGGGGACTAAGTGTTTGTGCGCCAAATAGAACATAAGGGATATCACTCACATCGTTGTGAGCCTTAACGAACCTTCGGGTTAATCAAGATAAAAAATTATCTAACGGTGAAACTAGCACACCAATAAAAATGCCTTCTTCTCATAAGAGCAACTCACCACCTACGGACCACACACGAGACAGTTGGCAAGATAAAAAACATAACCAAAATCAGCCAAGTCCTAAACAATACAAGATAGTTTATACTCATCCCAATGAGTATATTCCAAACTTCACTTTTATCCTCCATCAAGATGAACAGCTACGATGGATAGATTTGCAAGGTAACATCGTGTTACCCCTAGATTGATTAGCCCCTCGGATGTTTTTTCGTGCCTTGGCACAGATTGACATGCAAGAACTATATGTTGAATACATTGCGGAGGACTTTGACATGAGGGATTATTATCCCATAGATGCCCAATGTATGAGGGACTTAAGGAAGGAGAGTCAACATGCACTGTTGAAGGGCAAGGTCCCTCACGTCCTTAGCGAAATAGGAGATGAGGAACCCCTTATCATGGGTTATTTAGCAAAAGATGTTTCCCCTTCTAACAATGATGAGGAGGTTGGGTATCAAAATCTACGATCAACGATACATATCCCTGGTTCTAATGCCCGTGAACACCAACTGTTAACAGAGGGAACAACCACTTATGCTAAGGACGGGCACTTAGATCGTCACCACGATCAGGGCCATAGTAGCTGAAGAGAAGGCAAGAAACATCATCATGGCAATGGTTCCCCTTCTGCTTCCCCTTCTTCACATCACTCATCCTCTCCTTCCACATCTGGGCATAGCCACCATGAACATAAAGGTGAGGATAAGAAGGATGAAAGACCTCAACAGGAAAGTCGAGAGAGAGGACAAGGGCAAGGACGTAGGGAGAGTAGGGAACAACACAGACATCATAGGCGTCATGAAAGAGATGATCATGAAGAGCCCCTACTCGTAACCTGAAGTATGCTTGACATAATGGAGGCAGTTAGGATTCCCACAAGGCATTTAAAGGATAGTTCAATCAAATGATTAGACATGAACAACATCCCACGATTTGAAGGGGGATATAATGCTGATTCGCAAAATCATTTATGGGCATTCCACGATGCCTATGCCTTGCAGAATATAGAAAATGAGTGGAAAAAACTCAAGTTGTTCCCAAGGATACTCACCAAAGAAGCAGAGAGCTGGTACCAGTCCTTAGAACCAGAAACCATCAGGAGGTGGAGTACGATGCTAGAACTCTTCAATGAAAAGTATCAAACATACTCCAAAGTGTCAAATTTGCGTAAGAAGATCCAAGGCTGGAAGCAAGGTACACATGAACCCTTGGATGCTTCCATGGCCCGCTACTACACATTGTTACATCATTGCCCGGGCCATGGGTACGCTCAGCGGGATCAACTTTGCCACATTGTGGATGGGCTAAGGCATGAAACTAGAAGAACCCTTGGAACTTATGCCCAAGGGAGACTCTCACAAGTTAGAGCCCATGAAGTATGTAGCTTCTTGGAACAAGTGGCAAAATAAGAGGGTGAGTTACGCAAAAGGGAAAGTGCAGAAGAGTACAACCGTGATCCCTCCCTTCGAAAGAAGGGAGTGAAGTTTTGTGATGAAGAGGATGAGTCACCACTCGAAGAGTTGGTGAACAGAAAGATCTTGCCACTTCAAAAACTCACAACCGAAATAGTAGCTAAGGTAGATGATGTATGGAGTTCCTTAGACTCTAAAATTGAAACTGTATTAAAAATTGTAGAAGAGTCTAAGGTAGAACAAAGTAGTGAGAAAGGTAAGAAAAAGTGGAGAGATTTAGATCCTGCACATAACAAGGGTAAGGGGAAAATCACTAACTCCGACGTGGCTGTGGACTCTGACATAGATGATGACAGTAGATGTGAGATCTGCCATTATGACCATCCTAAGGGATATTGCCCCATCATCTCACATCTACAAGAGTTTGGGGTGTATGCGCTCAATCCAAGACTTAACCAACGGCAAACACCCTGAAGGTTACCTTATCCACAAGGTAACCCAAGGTAGTTCCACCAACCACTAACGTATTATCCAAGTGGAACTCCACCACAGCCCATCGAACAACATCAGTAGTGAAAATACCCATAGTCATGGGGGATGCCATTGCCAAAACATCAGTACCCTTACCGGCAGCCTGACCCTTATGGATATTTGTGTAGTAGCCGATTTCTCCAAGTGACTCTATGAGTCACACAACCCCCAACCGTCACTACCAAGTTCGGGAGTACTTCAGAAGAACTCCTTCTCCTTCGAGAGACACTCCATATCCGCACCATCCTCCTAATCCATCCGCACCTCTTCCATCACAAGTAGTTCCCATAACACCTCCTACTCCAACAATGTAAGGGGAACTTCCTCCTCAACCACAGCAACGTCATGCTACGAGAGCTATAAATATTCAATCTGCTGCTAGTTCTGAAAACTATAAAAAGAGAAGGTTGGGCCCAAACTATAAAAAGAGAAGAGTCTAGTTCAGAACCAAAAGCCCAGACAAACTCTCGCAACAACAAGTGGTTGGGCCCATGTACACTCCTCCATCACCATCTAACACTTCAGAGAACCCTTCAATCCAATAGAGCGTAACGCATACGATTATGTTAACGCATACCGTAACTGACTAGATTAAGGTAGGCCACCTTCCCAGGAAACAAACTGACCTTGGGAGTCCCTTAATCTATTTACAAATTGCCATGAACAAACCACATAGGGCTCTTCTTGACTCAGGTTTTGGAGTCAACTTAATATCACGTGAGATGTACCATGCCTGGAACCTGCCACAACTTAAGAAGAGCAACATTCAACTAGAGCTGGCAAACCAGTCCATCACCATTCCCTTGGGATTGGTGGAGGACATCATTACCACTGTGTGTGGTTGGTCTTACCCAGCTGATTTTCTGGTGATTAAAGTGAACAACAACGAAGGGGACTTCCCAATTATAATGGGAAGGGCATGGCTAAGCACAGTAGACACATGCCTTAGGATCCACGATCTTTCCTTAGAAATCTCTAAGATAAACATATGTGGAAAGATCAAGAAGAGGAAAGTTCCATGCATCACATACAGTGATTCATCGGGTGATGACATGGAGGAAATGCCTCCATGCAATAGGTGTGCCCTTGAAACTTTGCAACAAAGATGCCTGTATGTAGCAACCACACAAGAAGTAGTAGACACCCC